>VDFB02256132.1:4543445-4582621 GCA_007258455.2 Sequoia sempervirens
AGCAGTATCCCCATCCAGGACTGAAATACCACCCTCGTTTGTCTGGGGCAACCAAACCCGAAATGATCACTGCAACGACCCAATAGAAAGGAGGTGCTATAACTCTATACCTCTCCAACTCGATCTGACCCTCGCAGTAAAAAATATCTCGAGTGGCAAGGACTCAGGTACAGTACTCACGACCCTCCATATCGTAGATCACCCAGCGGCCATGAATGTGTAATCGTAGTATGTGCCAGATGTCCTCCAATGTGAAGGTCGCCTCACCAGTGGGAAGATGAAACGACGTCTCACTATGCCACCTCTCATCCAGCGCTGATAGCATCTCAAGGTGTGTGCACACGGGCGCCATGTACATAATATGCCATAGTCCTGTAGCTCCTAGCCGATCCTAGTCTCTATTGCTAAAGTCTCGTAGAACGCTCGCTAGATCCCGTGACTGGTGCTCCTGAGAATAAAGCTCCCTAGGCCCGTTTTGCATCATGCAAAGTCGACATGTTAAAATTTTTGGAAAATTCTTCACCTAATGCTCCAAACTCGTTCCCAACGGCATAGTTTGTGAAGGCGTCGCAGTTTGAGTTTTCTCAAACTCCGACGCTGGACCCAAAATTTAGCCAAATAGCGCCGCCATGGTGCACTTTTCCAAACTAGCCCACTGAGTCCGAGCCTAGCGATGGAGTTTTTAAACTCCAAATTGCACCGCTGCAGCGCTAAATAGTGCTGTTGCAGTGTAGAGAGGAAATTAGTGGTGCATTTTAAACACCCAGCAAGGCTATAATAGCACCACTGGAGCGAGCTCTCCTTAAAAGCAGTAATAAATGCGTTAAAATAAAAAAATGAAGCTTCAGTTAGGGTCACATACAGGGGTACTGATGCCAGGTGGTGGCTGGTAGGTCCGAACTCGGTCAGAAATATGTAGAGGAAGCTGTCATTGTGCCATATCGTCAAGAGGTCAGAGCTCAAATCTTGAGGTTTGCTAGCGGAGGTGTGTGAAAATGACTTGAACGTGACCCCTCGGACCCCTTTTAAGCCTAAAAATTAGTGTTTTTTGACCCTCTAGGGCTGTCCTGCTAGGGTTTTGGACCCCCAAACCTATTTTTGTCCATTCGAGGCTTATTTTTCATCATTTTATTGCATTTAGACATGTTTTTAGTCTCCCGGACCCCTTTCGGACCTATTGGGCACTTTGTCACTTTTTTTGCGAGATCACCTAAAAAATTAAAAATTTTGTCTGATCTCTCGAGGGGGCATTATAATAGCATGTTTTCTCTCGCTATCCAGTAGTGGGGCACATTTTTAAATATCAATTTTTTATTTTTATTTTGATCAAGATCATGTATTCTTTGAACCAACAGAACGAGTGCATTGCTTCAAAGAGGGGAAAAATGTAGACATCAAAAATATATTGATTGACATCGTGCACCTGATGCCAACTTACTAACATCATTTCTTCCTAAATCATTCCTCAGTCTAACCATTTAATCAAATTCCCCTATCTAATTAAATTCATCAGTATCCTCTCTTGGTTAAATAAATCACTTTATATGAATCAAGTCAATCTCCTGTTAATTAAATCAACCCATCTGATCTAATTATCCCTATTTAATTAAATAATCAATTTATTTGATTAAATCTCTAAAGTTTGTCCATTAAATTAAATAAATTAAAACCTTATTTGATTTAATCTAACACCATCCCTTTTAATTAAATAAATCAAAATCCTTATTTAATTAGCCTCTTATCATATTCCTCTCTTATTTTATTTAAATAAATCCATAAATCTAAAGTCCAAATGATTAGCATCATCTGATATATATTAAAATTCCCATTAACCCTTGGTTGATTTAGATACAATATCATGTCACATCCTCTAGATAATGCAAGTTGCACATGAAAATAGATTTAATTCATTTATTAAATCTCTATTTCCTCACAAGGCATCTTTTGGAATATTCTCTCAATTTGAATTCAAAAATTCCAAGTCAACATGTACATCCAACAAGGCATTTAAAACCTCTTACATGTCCTTTGCCTTGAGCCAAGTGGCATTTATTGAGCCAAGTGGCATTTATTGGCACAAACCCCAAATCTTGCATAACCATCATCCATTCATAGCTTGACAAGTGGCACCATATCATTGGATGAATGTTAGTCCCACATTGCTCAAATTTTGGCATTCATCCATTTTGAAATCCTATAAATGAAGAGCTCCTCTCCTCATTTTATCATCCACAATCCAAGCAAAGTTACCATGCTAAAATACTTAGCAATTTCCATTCATCATTCAAATTCTTAGCTAGGATTTTTGCAGATTTGGCTTGGAGTTCTCATCTTCTCAACAAAGTGGATCAACATTATCTTCAACATTCGAATCTTGCATCATATGAATTGGGAAAGGGCCAATTTTCACATCAAATTGGCACCAATTCCCCCATGGGATCAAGTGTTTGCTATTTAAATTAGGATTGAATCTTTGGTTTATCATTTTCTTTGTGTTCTTGCTTGTTTTCTTTCCTATTTTGAGTTTGCAAATGGATTTCATAGGGAATCCTTAGTTTAACTTGAAAATCCTTGTCTAACTTGTTTATTCATGTTGTTTTTCAAGTACTAGAAAAAGGGTTCACACATATAGGAGTATTCATGTTCACACTTGACATACAAAAACCTTGCTAGAATGCACCTAACAAAGAAAGTATTCACCATGTTATATTACAAAAACGTTCAACGAGCACAACAGACAAAAGATAATGATCGATGCCCCATTCCTTTGTGCAATAAGATAAATCAAAAAGAAAAGATCAAGTACACAAACAAGTCAATGTTCTTCATACTGCTAGCCAAGGGGATGTGTTTTGTTTAGGATAAGTATCCAAAGTGATATCCAAAATGATGCCCATTGTCAAAATGATATATCCTAGGACATGCATTGTATAGGATGATGATGGTTTGATTAGGATGATGATGGTTTGATAATTTATTTGATAGGCTTTTGATATAAGGTTGACTAACATGTTTGAAAATGATCAGGATTTTGATTTTTCATTTAAAAGTTTGAAGTTTGCTTTTGATTTTACATTTGAAGCTCATTTTTGTTGATTATTGTACTTGTTTCTATTTGTTTTTCCAAAGGGTGAGTGATGATTGATTTATTATGGATGAGATTATTGTGGATGAAGTAAAATGAGACAAATGGATTTATTGGGTTTTTTTAATGTTTTTGATGTTTTTGAAATGTTTTGAGGTTGTTTTTGGGTTTTATGAGATTTTAAAAATATTTTGATTTTCCAATTTTCCAATGTTTTTGTGTTTTCTAAGATTTTATGAATGTTTTTGGATTTTTTGTCTCAGGGGTTGATAAAAGATTAGCTTTGCCTACATTTAAGCTCAGAGACGATGTAGTTTGGATGACCAATTTTTTTATTTGTTTTGGGATTTTTTGAGTGTTTTTGGATTTTGATATGATTTTGGATGTTTTTGAATTTTCACATGATTTTGACGATTTTTTATATGTGTGATGATATCAATTCTTTGTTTCTGATTTTGTTGAAAATCAAGCAAGGTTGATTGATCAAATCAATGGATTGATGATGATAACATTGTTGAGGATACACAACAATGCAAGGATAGTGTTAAGCAACACAAGGATTAAGATGGATATCCCAAGATGTTGTTGGATTGATGATGATAACATTGTTGAGGATACACAACAATGCAAGGATAGTGTTAAGAAACACAAGGATTATGATGGATATCCCAAGATGATGTGGGATTGATGATGATAACATTATCGAGGATACACAACAATGCAAGGATAGTGTTAAGCAACACAAGGATTAGGATGGATATCCCAAGATGATAAGGGATTGATTGGATTTGATTGTTCAGGATTTTGAAGTTTGATTTTTGAAAAAAATTGGTTTTGGATGATTTGATGTGACATTGAAGCACACATTAGATGCAACTGATATTGATTGTTTGGATTGATGTTTGATGAAAGATGAAGATTGATAAGGAATGTCTTCTCATTAAAATATGCCATGGGCCAGTGATTTGGATTTTTGCTCACAAGTGCTTGACCAATTTTATTTCATGTTTTCCAATGTTTGGATCACCACATAAGTTGGAAGATATAGATCAAGATTTATTCCTGAAGCAAGATGTAAATATCTGCCTCCAGTTTCTAGCAATGTATGGAATGCCATGGGTGGATGCTTGGATAGGCGTATAGATGGATGGATATGGTAAGCAAACAAAAGGATGCCAAGGATTATCTTGTGATAAAATAAGGTGTTTGAACAAAGTATGCACCAAAATTTTATCAAGGTCAAGATAATTTGGACTATGGATGCAAATGGATAAAGATGGATTGGATAAATGGTTCATGGGTGAATGGATTTATTATGGATGAGATGGATGGAATGCTAGATTTATTATGGATGGGGTAAGATGATTCCACCTAAACTAGTGCATGTAGATGCTCGATTCTACACATGATGCCTATTTTCCAAGTTTTCATCATGGTACTTGCCCAAAGTTCCACCATAGTGGTTTTCACTAGAGGACAATTTTTTTCTTTACTATTTTCAATCCTTTTTTTGATTTTTTTGGATATTAATATTTTTTTGAAAGATTTTAAGCTCATGTTGAACCACCTTTTGGTGCTGAAAAATATGCTTCTGTCATAATATGCCATCGATATCATACCTGAAGAAGTTGTTTTTCCAAGATACGTGCACTTGAATACAACTTTTAAGATTCTTGATCAGCTTTGTTGATATTGGAGTTAACTTTGTCTTTGTGTGCACATCATGATAAAGTGCCTTTTGAATCCTTATGATGAAGGGTGGCTGCCAATACATGGTCAATGTGAGAATTGGATATCATGCATGGAGGCATGGATGGAGTGTGTTTAGGGATAAAAGATGGATTGGTTGATAGTTTGGAACCTTTAAATTTTCAAACTTGGGAAGATGAGAAATGATGGGTGGATACAAAAGTGTGAAGGGAATTAGGACCAATGCTTGATATACTTTGTATGTTGCTTGAGAAGCTTGCTTTTTCCTTTGTGGACATCTTTGATGGATAATTTTCACTTTTTTATTTTTCCCCATAGTTTCTTTGACTAATGGAGTTTGATTGGGATAATATTTCTTTGTATTCTTTAGTATCCATGTGTATTTTATTTTTCCATTATGCTTCTCTGCTTCTTTTTCTTTGATAATGTTCTTTGTGCTTTGATTCAAATCTTTCTTTTGATGTTGGTACCAATTTGTGGATGGGGTGATGGGTGGATGAAGATTCATGGCGTGGCTGGTTGTAGTATTGGCATCAGTTTCATCATAAGGACTCTTTGTGCTCCCTATGTTGATGTTTTCTTGAGACATAGTTTCCCCTAGTATGGTTATAGTAGCACATTCCTTGATTTTTCTTGTTTTGAGTTGTCTTGCTCAATAAGAATTCTCTGATAAATGTCTACTATAGATGATGTTATTTCAATTTGTTGCTCTGTTGACTCTGGAATGTCCTATTCTATCTAACTTGTTTCTTTGAGTGGATAATGCTGGATATCTTCATATATGATGTCCTCAGTTTGAATTTGTGATATATCTAATCTTGATGTTGACAACTTAGATTGACTATAGGAATCAATAACCTACTCTTTTTGTGTAATAATATCAGGAGTAAAGAAATCCTGTTCTGAATGAAGATCATCTACGTGTCCATCCACAAAAAACATCTCATGGGTAGATGGAAGAGTATGTGCTATGTGGATACAATCATCTTGTATAGATATGAGAGTATCCATTAGATCATTGTAGTAGATTGGGGATACGAATTCTTGATCTTGAATGATTTCAAAATTCTTTTAAACATGCTTTGGATCAAGTTCTTGACATGAGTCCATTTCAAAGGGTTCTTGGATATCTTCTTTAGGCATGGGAAATGGCTCAATATCCTCTTGATCTTTGAGTGGACTTGGATCAAATGTTGAGTTGAAGATTCCTTCAATATCTACAAACATGTCTTGGAAAAGACCATTGCTATACTTTGGTAAGAGATGTTGATCATGCTTTGGAATAAATTCTTGAGATATGTCCTCTAACTCATTGGATGATGTAGAGACATTTTCAACATGATCATTGGTCAATGGATTTCCAATAGTTATTATTTTTTGATCAATCATTTCTTGGATGAGATTTTTGAGTTGAACACAATCTGATGTTGCGTGTCCCTTTATTTTGTGATACTCACAAAGGTGTTTCTTTTTATACCACGATGGTTTTACCAAGGGCTCTTGATTATTCTCATAGATGGGGATTTTGATGAGATTCCCATTTACTAGTTGCTTCATGACCAATTTGATTGGTTTCCCAAGTGGTGTGTATTTTCGTTTGTTACCTTGTGAGATTTGTACTTTAGATTGACCTTGTGGTGATTGATTTTGGAGATGTGGTGATTGATTTTGGATGATGTTATGACTTGGGATGATGTTTGGATTTGGCATGATAGGTTGAAATTGAACATTTTTGTGGTTGGGAATCACATTGCCTTGATTTAGGTAACTTTGATTTTGCATGGTGTTACCTTGATTTGGATCAATACATGGAGGTGTTAACATATTGCTTGGACTTTGAACAACATTGGTGTGATTCACAAACATATCTATCCCAAAGTTTACCAAGTGTGGATTTAAAATGTTCATGTTTGGTAAACTTGGTGTATTCACATTTGGCATGTATGGATTTTGTGGGATAATGTTGTTTTTTTTAAGACTCATGCATTGATTGTTTGGTTGATAGATTTGTAGGTTCAGACTTTGATTTAAATCTACCATTGGGAAAGTTGTTCCAAAATTTAGATTGAGCATGCTCACATTTTTTGTGCCATTGAGGTTTGTAAGAGATAATGATCCCATGTATGGATTGTATAAATGTGAGTTTTGATAATCAATTGGCATTGTAAAGCTTTTATAGCTTGGTTGACTTAGATTACTCATGATGTATGGATCAAGTTTATATTCCATGTTCTTCTTGTGTTTTTACCTTGTTGCAAAAGTGACCTCTAAGGTGTTTAGGACCAATGATGAGATGAAGGATAAAAGGGGTGAATGATATGGTTGTTGAACTTGTAAGAACCTTGGAGGAATACTAGACTTTAGGACTTTTGGATTTGATTTGGATTTGGATTTGGATTTGGATTTTTGGATTTGGATTTGATAATGAACTCATAAACTCCAAGAGGTTAGATTTTTTGTTGGAATGAATTTTTCCACAAGGTGATAATTTAACTAAGTGTATGAAGAAGGATTCATCTACAGACACCTAGTCCAACAAGATGATTTTGTTTTGATTTCAAGAGGATTTTTCCAAAAGTCTAGTATGAATGAGTTTTCCAATGGTTCAAAAGTTGTTTGTGAGATGGGATTTGATTGATGTTTGAGATGGATGAAATGATTGGTTGCTTTGATCCTAAATGAACGTAAGAAGGACCTTGTTTACAAGACCAAGATATTGAAGAACATGTTTTTCCCAAAAAAGTAGTTCAAAACCAAAAGATCAATGTTTTCTCAAAAACACCATCATACAAAAGATAAACAAGCACATGTGTGGGGTTCAATTGATTTCATCTTGATTAATGAATTTCTTTTACCACAAACACTCTCTTGATTAAGTTTCAAACTGAATTTATATGTCTGAATTTCTTTTCATCCAACAAAACATATCTTGTGGAGATTTGATGAAATCAAGGCAAGGGTTGCCTATTGTTGACTCTAGGAAGAAAATTGAGAGATAAATCCAAGTGTTTAGAAACCTATAAGGATAAAATCCCAAGGGCAAGCAATAACATATGAATCTTGTCAAAGATATTTGCCTCCTAAAGGGTTTGAATTTTTGATGACAAATGTTAAGTGTTTGTTTCCAAATGTTTTTGAACAAGCAAAGTGTTTTGTAACCAAGAATAAGAAAATCATATGGATATGAAAGACTATATTTGTTGAGTCCCCACTTGGACAAGTCTAGCTACACTTATTTTTAGTGAATGGTTAGATGCTTGACCCCACTGGATCCCCTCCATGACACTCACTTCTTGGGGCAGCCAAGCATCAGTACCCATGAAAATCCCATGGTATACTTTCTATTTCTACTAAAAACCGTAAAAGTGTGGGGCGGCTTCACAACGACCGTTCTTGTACCAACAAATATATAGGGATTTTGGCCTTTCTACAACAAGGGTTTTAATTTAGACTTTTCGTTCATAGGAGTTGACCCATCGAGATGAGAGACCATTTCTTCCCTTATCGTTGGAGCCAACCACGTGAAACTAGCCTTTGTTCTAGTACCCACTTTTATATCCCAGCTGGAAATACTCTTGGCTTTAGAGTGTTACTGGTTGAGTCATTCCCTTTGGTGATTACTTTTTTCTCAATGCAGGCCCTCTAAGATAAACAAAAGTGAGAAAATATATGCGTAACTCGATTGATCTTTGTTGAAAAACAAGAGAGAATACACGCAATAGGTTTACTCACACTTGCAAGATGTTTTGTTCAATTTTAGTTCCAAAATGAAGTATGGAGGCAATCACTTTATCCCAACCTAAGACCACCAAAAATCCTTTTGATTCTCAAGATTGTCGTGATGTGTGAGAGAAGTGCATACATCTTTTCAATGATGATAATTTGAGTAATCAATCACAAAACAAAGTAGTACTTGTTCATTTTAAGACCACAAAGCAAAAGTGAATTTTTTTTAAGCACCAAAGGAAATGTGAAGATTTCCTTGTTCAATTTGTTAGCCTCAAAAAAAATCTAGTCAATTTGTCTAAGGTTCTTTTTAATCTCTTTGTAGTAAAATTGAAAGTTTTTGTAGTGTTCTTTTTAGAGCCCAAAATAAATTAGTGAGTCCTAAAACTTGAAGATAACAAAGCCTTAAGAATGGGATCATAATTGCTCCCAAAGTATTTAAAAACACTTGTTACAATCACGTGATAATTCTTTTTATTTGACTTCCATACGACATGATCCTTTAAAACCCGCAATAAAAGATCCAAATGTTAGATGAAATCCAGAAATAAGAAGATATGAGGGTTAGATAAATGATTAAGCATAAAAACCCTAAAATTTAGACCAAGTTTCATTGTGATTTGACATTAGGTGAAAATTTAAAAATTTAACTCTATCAAAGTTTAGAAACACCTACACCATTGAATAGTCTATGTAATTCTACCCCATTTAAAAAAAAAAACTCTGAAAAAGACCAAAAAATGACCAAGATACGACCATTTTAAGTTTGAGTGAAAAAGCAAGAAAGTCCAACGGCTCTATCTGCATAGGCGTCATTGTTTGGAGTTTGAAGCAGTGCTATATGGCACCACTGGATTTGTGAGTGGCTCTGTATGGCATTGTTGGACTTTGAGCGGCTCTCTATTGAGTTTGAAGTGTTGTATAGTGTTGTTGGACTGATAGCAGTGCTATATGGTGCCACTAGACTGTGAGTGGTACAGTTTCCTGTATACACCAAAAAAAATAGAAAAAAACATAGAATTTGATGAAAAAACATGATTTAAACTTTTGGTTTTCCCTCCTTCTAGTGCCAAATGTATAATCCCAATCCTATACCTGCACAAATACAAGAAATAAACACAATATTAGATCAAATGCAAGAAAGAACAAAGACTCCCCATGAAATTCATTTGCAATGCTCAAATAGGAAAGACAATGAAGAAATGAACCAAGAAAGTAATGAAATCCTATTTGAAGATGCAAAATCTCAATCCCATGGGGGAATTGGTGCTAATTTGATGTGGAAATTTGCCCTTTCCCAACTCTTATGTAAGCTTTGATGAAGATTGGTCGATGATTGAAGCTCCTTGGTGAAATTTTGACATAATCTTTCTATGAAACCATGAAAATGATGAACTTTGCTATGAAATGGATAAAATTAGCTCTCAATGTGAAGAGAGTAACTTTTCTCTAAGTTGTGGATGCAAAATACAAAGAGAAGCCTTCTATAAATAGAAGAACAAGATGAAGGAATGAGCAAAATGAAGCAACGTGGGATCATTCAACATCCAATGGGAAAGTGCCACTTGTCAAGATGTGAATGGAGGAAGCTTGGGCACATTTTGGAGAATGTCCAAAGAGGGTAGAGATTCAAATTCAAAACATAGCTTGAAAGATGAGGTGAAAGGTGAAGTTAATGTCACATAGCTCAAAAAAAGCACTTGTAAGAGATTTTAAATGCTTTGTTTGGAGAATAAGACCTTTTGGGAGGAAATTTCAAATTTGAGGAATATTCCATCTTTCATGCCCTTTTTGAAAGTAAATAGATGATTTAATAAATTGATAAATTGATTTTCATGAGCAAGTGGCAAAAGCTAGAGGATTTGATAGATTAGGATTAAATTAATCAGGATTTGATTAATTTAATGAGGATTAGCTGATTTGACCATTTGATTTAGATTTTTGGATTTAAATAAATCAAAATGGGAGGAATAATGATTTTAGACTTAATTAAATGAGATTTGATTTATTTAATTAAAGAGGTTGGTGTTAGCTTTAAATCAACTAAAGATTAATTTATTTAATTTAAATGAGATGACTTTAGAGATTAATTAAATAAAATGAATTATTTAATTAAAAGAGGGACTATAGGATTAATTAAACAAAGTGATTTATTTAATTAATAGGTCATGATGACTTAGTCAAATAAAAAATGATTTATTTAATTAAATAGAGATTATTTAATTAAATGATTAGTAGAGAGATGATTCAGGATGAACTAGTGTTAGTAAAATCAGGATCAGGTGCAAGTACATTTTACGTGTCTACATGGGGAACTCATCGCCCATCATTAGTTTTGAGTCTCTTTTCCATTTCAAATTAGCGATTAGCAATGGTGTTTGCTTCTCATCACCCATCACGGATTCAAAAGCTCTTTTCCTCAGCACATTGGTGATGGAGCATGTTCTTAGCATCTTATCGCTCATCGCGATTTCAAAACTTGTTCTCACATCTTATTATCAATGGAGTGATAACACCATTTCCAGGGCATATTTTTATTGTTTTCTACTTTTCATAAAAGATTTGGCACCTCTTGATCTTCATGGGAGTTCCTTTGAGGAATTTTGAACAGATTTAAGAGTGTATTGTGCAAATGAGGAATGTTAATCATGTTTTTCTTTCTTTTCGACACATTTCTGTGGGTTTTTACAGGCTCAAAATTGCTACTCCATGGTCTGAAATCACCCATTGATCATTACTAATACTTGGGCAATGATTTTGTCATGTTTGTCATGAGTTTTGGGTGCCTACAACCATTAAAATGCCCCTTCATCAAGAAAAACGACCTGCACATTTTCTCTGGCTATGGCTGCAAAGATTCATGGTGGAACAATGGAACGTGAAATATAGCTAAGTAGTGGGATTCCCCTAATCACACGTTGTTTTATTTTTATGTTCCATTTTTCACTCGCGATGGACGAGGTTTCTTTTTCTCCATCGCTCATCACTAATGGATGCCATCTCTTCCTGAATGAATCAACGATTGGAGATGATATGCTTTCTCTTGGGCATCACTACTTTTTTTTGTCATTTTCTAAATAAATGGGAGATGTGTGATGGTGTTTGTAAAGTTTGTAAAGCGGTGATGGACTCATACATATGTTTTAAATTTATCTTTTGATGAATTTGAATGGTAGAAATGGCTGGAGAATAAATTAAGGTGTGAGGGTGAAAAAAGAAAGTACCTGAGTAAATGGTTTTTGCAGCTTAAGGTACAAATTAAAATAAGGACTTTTCCCATCACTATTTTTCATCTCCATTTCTAAATAAATGGGTGATGTACAATGGAGGCTTGGGTAAATTTTGAGTGAATGATGGTGGGGCCGAAGATTTATTTTCAAATATTATTATGGATTTCTTTATGGTGGAGAGTTGATTTCAAAGCAATTGCACAAGGGTAAAGTTTTTTTACAGCCCAAGTGATAAAATTTGAACCTCCATATATTAAAATCACTTTGTTTAAGTGGCTGGAAAATAATTTTGAAGAGGCTTGGGTAAATATTTTACTTTTGATGAAGTGAATAAATTAAATTTCAAAGTGTTGGGAAGAGCTAAAATATTTCACGGAGTTTTTTCACAAACATGTAAAAGGGGTTTGCATTGCTAGGAAATGAAAGTGAAAAATGAATAGGTGAAAAGGATTTTTACAACAAAGTGGTGAATAGAAAGTGAAATATTTTCACAAAGAAATTTTTATCTTTCACAAACAGATTTTTTAAAGTTGCAGGACATAATGATGAAGAATGGCGTCTTCACAAAGGGGAATATTTTTCTATTGTAGGGCAATGAAGTGAGGAGTAAGAAAACAAAGAGAAGGTTGAAGATTGTTCTAAAAGCAAAGGAATTTATTGATTTGTGGACCTGAATGTGCCAGGTGTCAATGAAAGATCTCCATTTAGGGTTTTGCACTTTCTTTAAGTGCAGATTTTTTGTTTCTGAAAGGTGATTGCACATTTTTAGTTTTCACGGGAACATTTTGTAATAGGGGTTTAATGTATATTGCTAGTTTTAAGGTCTCTGGAGTAGTCTGAGTTTTGTAATGAAGAATGTAATTACAACATAGTCATAGTTGAATGTAAATGACATATTATTCTGGACTACTTGTCTCCATTGTTCACTTTGCATAAATTATGAATATGAGTGATCAAAGATTGTTATTATTCAGCTTCTTGTCTTTCCTTGTATTTTTTTTTGATGTTGTTACTCTCATACAAAGTATGAGTTAATTTTTAATAACATGAATGAAGGTTTATGCAGTAGTGTGTTAGAATTTCTAAGTATAATTAGTTTAGTTGTTGAATATCAATGGTGTAATGCATCATTTGATAGATATGATTATGATAGATTGAATGTTGTGTTAGGTTTTAAATGACATGGTTTAGATGACTCCACCCTGGGACATGGTATTGGTCTCTTAATGTTGCAGTTTCCTGAAACTTATTATGAGCAACTACAACTTTTAAATCAAATTTACTTCTCAGTCCCGGTTTGTTTGTGTGTACACTTTAATGCTCTACATCTCTCATTTTTTAATTAAACACTGCTATGAAGGTTAGCCAAACCTTTAGGGTACTGTGTCATTCAAACAATTAAAGGAGAAACATTTGTTTATAGTATATTTGATACTTTAGCACACAAGTATCTATAAATATACTGTTAGGATCACCCTTGTAGGTTTAAGAGAGCTTGAAGTGCAAGGGAGAAAGGGGTATTTTATTCACTCTCCCATTCATTGGCCATATCAACTCGATAAGTCTGAATATGAGAGAGTGGCTACTCTTTAAGACTCATTGCATCTGTTGATTTGGGAACCAATAGAACCAAAGAAAATAGTACATATTCTTGAACAACAGGAAACTATAGCAATATCATTTTTTCATGAAAAGTCATATTCAATGGCTATGGATTAGTGGATACATTATCAGGGCAAAGGATTAGGTATTGATAATACCTTCACAACATCGAGGGAAATCTTTTCTACAACAAACATCAACATATGGGGCACGAAGGATCCTTATGATTAAAATGCATTCAATGCTACAACTAGTCGTATCATGAGTTGTCATTCACCCATCATCTCATACACAAATTTAGACTAACGTAAAAGGAAGAATTTCTATCAAAGCAAGGTCACGATCATCAAAGAAAAAAAATAGAAAAAAAAGGGACATGTCAAGTACTGTAATCAATGAAAAATTAGATTGTTAGCTTGTTAGATAATAACACCAAAAATCCAATGAAATAACAAAGCACAAAGGAAATAAACATGAAAATA
Source organism: Sequoia sempervirens (assembly GCA_007258455.2). Lineage (NCBI taxonomy): Eukaryota > Viridiplantae > Streptophyta > Pinopsida > Cupressales > Cupressaceae > Sequoia > Sequoia sempervirens. The sequence continues at coordinate 4,557,281 of VDFB02256132.1, forward strand.
AAAGGAACAATGTTACCATAAATCTTCATATTCCATGGTTCACCTTTGTTACACCTTCTAGTTTGCAGCAAATCGAATGAGGCCCTCATATTTCAATTGAGCAACCTATAATAATGCCAAAAGCCCTATGCAAATGTTGAAGGATTTGATAGAATAATGCCTATGTCTATGACAAATGCTAAATGAAATAATAATTACCAATGCTAAAATGACTATAATGCCTAAATTCGAAAATGAAGTTGTCGGATCCCGAAATTATGAGCAAAATTGTCTTTTATAGAAAACACAATTTTGAGTGGATGGATGAGATCGAATTCTAAGAAAGACCTAAAATGAGAGGTCTAGATTAAATCTGAGAATCCCTAATTAGGGTTAGGAAAAATTCATTAATCGAATGGTCAAAATAATATCTCAGATAATTGGATCGACGATGGAGAATAAATGAGACAAATTAATTAGAAAATAAAGATTTTCGAAAATCAAGAAGATAAAGATTGTCTGATTTGCAAGATTCGAAAAATCAAGAAGATAAGATTTGAACTAAAGATCAGATTTGGAAAATCAAGAATCTGCCCAATTACTTGATTTTTGGAAGATTAGTTACTATTTTGAATTAAATTAATTCAAATTATGGATTTTATGAGATAATAAATAATCTTTTTTAGATTATTTACCAAATTGAACTAACAGTTAAGATTGTGATGACATTTTAAATAATTGATTTATTTAAAATGAGAGGAATATTAAATTGGCAATTAAATAATTAAAGATAATTATTTAATTTAGAAGATAAGATTAATTAATTAAATAAATTAAATTTTAATTAAGACAATTAGTGACATATTAAATAAATAAATAAAATTTTTTATTTAATAATCGAGGAAAAATATGACGAGGGGTAAATAATTGAAATTTATTTTAATTAAGGGAAGACAGACAATTAATGACGTGTTTAATAATAAATAAAATTTATTTATTTAATAATCATGAAGAATAAAAGACATGAATTAATTAAACAATTATAAATTATTTAATTAATAGTCAAATGTGGACCAAGGACATATTAAATGTATTAATTATGCTAGGAAGAAAGTGGTAAAAATGAAGCTTGCAGGCCTCGGTCATTTTTAGGTGTCTACATTTTGCCCCTCTTTGTCATAATGTAGCATGTCGCATTGTGACAAAGAAAACAAGTCAAAAAATGACCCAGTACAAAATAAAATGAGGAAGAATGATGAGGAGGGTTATGGTATGCCCCCTCGAGAGGAAAGACAGGTTCCAAGAACATGGGTGTGCTCTCAAAATTGATGAGAAGACTAGAATATGAAGAGACAAAGAAATGTTAGTGCAAAAGATATGGATGATGATCTGGATGCAATGCCTATATGAGATGGGAGAGAAGATGACACGACTAAAGAAGATGCATATTAGTTCCTAGACCAAATCCTTCAAACCTTACTATAGGACTTTAATATTTATTGCTCTTAATCATCATTGGGCCAGTTGTTGTGATGGCAAACAAACACCATGATATGACATAGATCAAGGTGTGCAAGGCCGTACCATCACATAAGACAAGCAGTCACAGACAAGGAAGATCATGACTCATACCAAGAGCGTTATTGCCCTAGTCTTTGTCATAATCAACCACAAGAAGAAAAAGACAAAAAAGACAAGTCATGAAACGTCATTGCTCCTCTAAATCTTGTTGCTAGGACATCCTTGAGGAACTAGCAACATGACTGCCTAAAAGAAACCAAATAAAGCCATTACCATGATATGTCGTTGTTTTTCTAAATCCTTTATCAGGATCTCGCTAAGAAACTAGTAACATGAGTGTCAAAAGACAAGACCAATGTCATGATATGTTGCTTCTTCTCTAAATCCTGGTGTTAAGATCTCGCTGAAAAACTAGTAACATGATAAAAAGACAAAAACAAATTCCAAGTGTTTGCCAAGTGTGTCTAGATGTCGAGTGCATTGATGTGTCAATGTAAATTTAAATGATGCCAAGATGACAAATGCTGAAGGTTACCATATTTAGGAAGGAAACATCCTGAATAATGTCGATGTCTAGGAAGGACACATCCTAAAACACCAATGTCAAAGTTTTGTTCTTCAGAAGGACACATCTGAAAGAACGGTGATGCCAAGAGGAATGATCCTTAAGTGTCAGAAAGGATCCCTCAAAAATGTCAAATGATAGGGACAATGCCTAGGAAGGACACATCCTAAGGCATAAATGACAAAGTTTTGTTCTTTAGAAGGACACATCTGAAAGAACGTTGTTGTCGAGAGGAATGATCCTTAAGTGTCATAAAGGATCCCTCAAAAATGTTAGATGACAATGTCGATTCCTAGGAAGGACACATCCTAAGGCATAAATGACAGAGGTTATTCTTCAGAAGGACTCATCTGAAAGGTAACCAAGAGTTGATAGTTTGTATGGTTGTGATAATTTGACTTGTTTTGACTAAGTTTGACTTATTTTGATTGAGTTTGACTTGTGTTGGCCATATGTCGATATTGTCATGATGATATGTGCTGATGAGATTGTCTTGCTGTGATAATGATTTTCATTATGAGTTTTGTTTGTTTGGGAAAGATTCGTGTTGTCTTGAAGACTTTTTGACGTGTGTGTCAGTGTGATGCCATTAACCCTAATGGATTGACTATAATGACTATTAAATTAAAAATGAAGTTGTCGGGGTCATAGGCATTTAGACATTGCATAAATCCTTCAAAGCTTGTTGTTGGTCTTAGACATTTGCAGATTGCTCGCACAACGAATCTGAGGGCACAATATCATCCAGCAAGCAAGAAGGTGCTATGAAGGTGAAGCATGGAAGGAAATGAAGGTATAATCATTCTTTATTATGATTTTCCATTGTTCTTGATAGCTTCTTTGTATTTTTAATGTTTATTGATTAACAATCTAACGATCTAAAAATTCTTAGTTACAAGTACAAATGGATACAAAAGAAAAATAAAGAAAATCATCCCTCAAAAACTCCATTACTCAAAGAAACTATGGGGAAAAATCAAAATGGGAAAAGTATCCATCAAAAGAGTCCTCAAATATAAAAGTAGGCTTCTCTAGCAAGGAACAAAGTATATCCAATGTTTGGCCCTAATTCCACAAAAACCTCCATTCCCACTCATCATCGCTCATCTTCCCAAGTTTTGAGAGTCAAAGGTTTTTCAACCTATTGACCAATCCATCTCATATTGCTTCATACATGTCACTGTACACTCCATTCACAATACACAATTCTTGCATTGGCCATGTGTTGGCAGCTACCTTTCATCATAAGGATTCTAAAGGCACTCTATCGTGATGTGCATACATCGATAAGGTGAATTTTAGTACTAGCAAGGTAGATCAGAGTTCTTCAAGGTTGCATTCAAGTGCTTGTATCTTAGCAAAGTAGACTCTTCAAGCAGGATATCACTAGGTCGTTATGACAATGGCCTCTACATTAGTTCCACTAGGTGGTTCAACATGAGTGTAAAATTTTCAAAAAATACAAAAAAAAATCAAACTATCAAAAAATAAAGAAAATAGTAAAAATAAAAATCATCTAGTGAAAACCACTATGGTGGTGCTTTGGGAAAGTACTGTGATGAAAACCTAGAAAACAAGCGTCATAAGTAGAATCAAGCATCTATATGATCCTTCTCAGATAGAAGCATCTCATCCTTGTCATGATAAATCCAATGTTCCCTTCGTCCATCCAATCCAGATTCATCTAGATATCCCACTTTATCTTGATCTTGACAAAGATTCGACGTATACTTCAACTCTACTCATGGAATTTTTTTTATAGGATCTTTACCATTTTATCTCGTGAAGTCTCATAGACCATAACTAGAATGATAAAACTAGATGTTAAACTCTTTGTGTATACATTACCTATTTTGGTTTGTTCATTGATCTATGAAACATTGCTAGACACTAGGGGAAAGTTATTGCACTCTTATTTTAAAATAACTCTTGATCCATGTCTTATATCTCACAACATGACATCAACATTGTGATCTATGTATCATTTTCCTTAAAATCTTATCAAAAATCCAAAAACATTCATAAAATCTTATTGAAAATACCAAAAAAATTGTAAGACATTCATCATAAAATACCAAAAACATTTGCAAAATCCTATACAACCAAAATCCAAAAACATTCAAAAAATTGTAAAGGAAAAATCCAAAACATCCACAAAACAACAAAATCCCTAAAAAGATCAAACATCAAAAATCCAAAAAGTGGTACCCGTGTCAAACTACGTCATCTTTGAGCTTGAATGTAGGCAAGGCTATCATTGATGTGCCCTCAAGACACCCTAGATTAGTCTTTACGAGTCTTCCATAATAAACTAACTTTTCCATCATTGTTCATATCTTCATCTTGTTAATAAGCCAAATCAGTCAAACTATGTGGTCTTTGCATCTATAACGTAGACACAACTTATCTTTGATCAGGCCCCGAGACCCCTAGGATAGGTCTTCTAGGTTAGGCTCTTGGTCAAAATTCTTAGAAAATTCCAAAACATCCAAATATTTAGAAAACACAAAAACAATAGAAAACATTCAAAATACCTAGAAAAAGCCTCAAATATCTCAGAAAACCCTAAACAACCTTAGAAAATCAGAGACATAAACATTTGGATAAACTTTTGAAAAGACCAAAAACAACCTCAAAACATTTTCAAAATACCAAAATCATTGAAATTTTCCAAATAAAATTCAAAACCATCAAACCCATCCCGCTTTCACCCGCAATAAACCTTCACACATGATAAATCAATCGTCACCTCCAACCTTTGGTGAAACAAGTAGAAAACAAGTGTCACAAGTCATAAAGTGAGAACCTAAGTGTCAAAATATAAAATTCTAGATCATGAGTAAATTTTTTAGTGAAGTTTGTATCAATGGCTCTTCTTAGCATCATCATCCTAACATCAAACAACCTCTGATCAACATGTCCTAAGATGTATCCCTCCTGCAACAAACATCAATATCAGATATCACTGTAGCTAAACTTAAACAGGCAAGAGATATGGATAACACGAACAATTTTTCTTTGATCTTTTCTTATGATTTATCTTAATGGCCCATTCCAAGGACCTCTTAATGATTTCTATCAAAAAATGATTTAGAGAGAAAGGAATGGGGCATTGATCATTTTCTTTCATTTGTTTTTCTTATGGATACTCTTGTAAAATAATCTTGGCGCATACTTGCTTAGTTGTGTGTAGGAAGGTTTTTTGGAGTATGTTGTTGACTATTGTTTATTCTTTGGTCCAATATATTCTAAGCTTCTAACTTGCATTCCAACAAGCTTTTTGTATGTCATGGTGTGAACAAGAACTATCCTATCTGTTTGTAGAGTCAAAGTCCATTACACTAGATACAACTTTGTACTAGTCATCAATACCTTGATGCATCGTATCTATGTGTTATATCAAACAATAAGGAACGACAAAAAATTCCAATCCCAAAGTGTGAGCAACTCATCATCCCAAATTTCATTCTCATCATGCATTGTCTCATCACCATCTCTAATAAAGTCTTGGTGGATCATCTAGATTTGTTGGATATTTCAAAGCAATCATCAAAATCAATGGTTAATTCATCCATCTTATTCTTCTTGTTCTTCTATATTTACTAAAATTTCTATCCAAGCATCAAATCTATGTGATCTACATTGAAATATACATGAGGCTACCCATAGCCGATGACTATCTATACATCATGAAATCTTTCTACATCAACATCTGAGCTTTCCAGGAACTATTTTTCATCCTCTTTAATAGCAATCCCTCTTATGCTAGGGCACAATGGGGCATCTATATCATCTTCAGCTCAAAAATTTGAAAAGTTGCAGCTCTTTGATTCAAAAGCAACTTAAAATCTCAAGCATCTCAAGCATAAGTCTGATTTTCACCTATCGTGAGCCAAATCGGAACACTTTATTCTCCAATCGATCTCTTGAGGGGGAAACCAACCATCTTCCAATTATATCGATATCAAATCATCTAACTAACTTTGTTCCTATCCTTGCTAGAAAATCTTGATCAATCTATCAAATCAACCAGCGTGGGGATATATCTTTCCCAACGAATCCTCGTGTTATTCAACATAATCCTTGCATGTTGTGAATCCTCAACAATGTTATCAATCAATCAATTAGATCAATCAACTTTATCTTAGCTATCAACAACTCAAATAGATAATCGATATCCATTTCTACATCATGATTAGCATCAAAATCAACATCAGTCTTTGAACCAATGCAATGAGTACATGTATTGCTTCACAGAGGGGAAAAATGTAGACAATTAAAATATCTCGGTGAATCACATTGGCTAACTAGAATCATTTTGTCATGAAACCTATCCCCTTTTCACTTAATTAATTAAATTAGCCTAGTTATTTAATTAATTGCCTCATTTTCATCCATTAACTTAATTCATCAATTCAGGTTAATTCACCCCCCCTTCGTGCTAACATTTCATCTCATTAAATTAAATAAATCAAAATATTTAATTTACTTTCCTAAGTCATCTTATTTACTTAAATAACCCTAAGTTATTTAATTAAATATCATTTCATCTCTCCCCCATTCATTAAATCATTTAATTTAATGAAACATGTTGGTTCTTTTTTACAATGTAACCAGGTTTGTATTCTAATCTATCTATGGGATTTTCAATTCCAATCAAAGGCAGCTCGAAGGACCTAGACCAACTGACAAGGACTTTAAAAAGCCTCCTACACTTTGGGCTCTGCAAGACTCAGGAGGGTGATCCCTTAATGTGTTTACAACCTCTGTACCATTACTATAAATGACATTAACAATAGAATATCATCTCACTTAATAGCTCAACACGATAGGATAATATCAACTAGAATTGGTTGTTCATAGACAATATCAACTATCTGGAGCATGAGATAACTAGACACAATCCATTGTATAAGATAATCATTGATTTACAATTTGTAGCAAGCTCTAGGCAAAGACAAAAAAATACTAAACTACACAAATAAGTAAAACTTAGATCAGTGCCATACATCAATTGCAAGAGTCAAATTCATAAGCATCTAGAGGTTTATGATAGATTTAATACATGACATATATGATCCCTAACAATATTGCATTACAATTTCATCAGTATGCATTCTAACCCAATACTACTTATCAAATCCTTATACAGAACATATCTGCCTATAATCCCATTCAAGCATTTTAATTAATTCCTTGAATTAAAGCTAAAATAGAATCATGCACACCACAACAGTGAGAGGGATAAAACAACCCTTAGTTATTTCATTCAAAGTTCAGATATGCATGTACAATGGACATACATGAGCTTGAATTTATCATTTCAACTCAAATGCTAGTACTATCATACAACATTAAATCCCCATGAACTCAAAACCTATCACAGAATGATTCAAAACCTAAATTGCATTTCTATAAAAACCATCAAACTTTACAATTTGCTCTGCAACTTCACTTAGACTCAACCAAAAATTATCTAACTTGCTAACCTGTACTTCTGGCCTTGAAAGCCTTCTTATAGAGAATGAAGGAGCAAACAAGCATCGGGCCAGAAAGTACACATGTCACCAACCAATTGGAGCACCTGGTGATATTCCAAAAATTGTTACCATAGCCACCACCCTGGAGAATATTCTTGTTGATCATATTAGCTAAGGAATGTTGATGCAACAAAAATCACAAGAAACCCACACTGAGAATGCCATCAACACAAAACTAGAACCATTGCAACTGCAACATCTGATTTTCCACCTATTAGTAGTCAACTCTTTTTACTCTTTCTCAATTAAATATTTAGTTACCCATTTCTAGTATTCTTCATCAGTCGAACAGTTAAAATTAATTACCTCATACACCTTAGCATTATAAGGTGTGTATTTTACTGCTACCTGATTTGCATCCCTTTTAAAAGATTCCAAAAATGAGCTGGTACTAATGATTTTATCCATACAGCTCACCAACAAATCATATTCTGAGTCATCACAAATTGAATTAATTTGATCATTGATGACCTCACTTGCTTGATCCTACCATTGTTGGAGTGACCTGACTTTCCCTTGCTCATCAATTATATCAAGTAACAATGTGTTACCCCAATCATTGAAATTATTCACCAACTCCCTAATCTTCCTACTCAAATCATCTAGTAAGGTTTGAAAACCTTGCAATGGTTTTACTAACACATGAATAGGATTTAATGTTTGGGGTCTATTATTTATATCAAACATTGAGGCCTTATACATGATATCCAGATTGCTGGCCCCATGGATCCAATTTTCAATTATTGGTATCACTACCTCCTGATCCCTATCAATATTCTTTATTGCATCTAACAACAAAGAATATAAAGAATGTATAGATAGCAATTTACTATCAACCCTTTCATTTAAATGCCTTAAAATAGTAGTAACAATGTCTTTTTCTTTAAAAGAGATCCCTCATTTACCTTTAATGATGCCTGCAATTAATCAATTTATTGCAAGAGCTTCTTCTTTGTAGGATCAACAAAGCACTCTATTTCTTCTTCAATTTCCTCTAAAGAAGGGGTGAAGGTAGTATTCTGACTGGGAGATCCTGGTGTGGAAATAATTGGAGAAGTAGGAGGCACTAACCCTACTATAGAAGGTAATGTATTAGTTCCTGGAGCACTTGATGTCACCCCAATCTATCTATACCTGAACCTTTCCACCTTAGTTTGCAACTCAACATTCTTCTGCTACATCTTTCTATATTCCTCAATCAAGAGGTTATATTTCTCCATTAAGCTCTTTCTTTCAGCTTCTTCCCTTTCAGCAGTCTTTTGGGCCAATTTGGCCACATTCACAGTTAAATTAGTGGCCTCAGTGGTTGAGGTCTCTAAAGATCTCTTTATTATTAATCCTCCTCTAAAATTTGGATTAATATCAGAAACATCTGGTTTTCTCCCTTGTGGGGCCAATGCCCAGATTGCTAAAGTTTCATATTCTTCACTGAAGGTAGAATTTTGCAATGCTACCTCGACTTCTTCTTTAGAGTCTTGAAAGGGATTCTTGGACTTCATAATAGCATTAAAGGCTACTACATTTGTAATGTCCCATTCAGGCAGAATCAATACTCTAGCTTGACTCACCAATTTTCTTCCCTCTTCAAGAGTGGTGTTCTTAAATTCTTCCATCAATTTAGCTCTTACTTCCTCATCATTCTCCTGCTCTGACCTGTTAGGCCTTAGTTCTCTTCTCTGCCTACATTTATCTTGATATTCTTCAAACCTCATCCTCCATACCAATTGCAAGAATACAAGAGTTCTTACAAATGTATTGTCATCTAGAAACTCCTTGCATGCTTCCATTCTTGCATCTTGTACACTTTTTTCTTTCATATCTAAATCAGATAAAACCAATTTAGTTGGTTTATGAGGGGAAGGCATACCAACTTGCATGTCTTGATTAGTAACAATGATTTCATCCATCAAATCCTCCGGTGGTTGATCAATTATTTTCCTTTTAGGACTTGGATCAGATGGTGGTAATGGGGGACTATCTTTCGGTGATGATTCTAAATCAATAATTTTGATTGCCCCAAACACTTTGAATTTTGGACCTAGTTGTGGAGGCACCTTCATAATTTTCTTTCCTTTTCTATCCACTTCTTCCTCATGACTACTGCTATCCTTTTTCCTCCTATAAATGGGCCACCTTTTTGTAGGTTGATATGTTGGCCTTGTTTCAATTGGTCTGGCACTTTGTTCTTGTACACCCAAACTCAATTCTAAATTTACCTTTTTTGTTCTCAAAGTTCCCATAATCTCTTTGAAGTTCTCCATCAGAAAATCAATTTTCTTATGGTGGGGAATGAAATCCAACAGTGGATTATATTTTGGATCCATTTTGTGTACAACATTTAGTAGCTTACTATAAGCTAGACATTTCTCTTTATTCAACTCCTATCTATTCAAATCAAATTCATTTCTAATCAGGTCCTCAGGAAAGTTTAAATCATGCACAAACTTGGCAACTTTTATTTTTTTTCTGAAAAGAGAAAAGAAACCCTCAGGATCATGTTGCCACTCTGGACCACATCTCAAATGGTAATCATCAAAGAATTTATCAAAATGCGTTCAGCCTCCCATTGAAAATGCAAAATTAGACACCACTATATAATCTGGGAATAATGTTCCCTTACCCCTTCCAGTGAGGTTGTCCTCATGAATACAACCTATCTGCCACATAACTTTTGCAAACCCCACTCTTGGTGGCACATTGTATGGCAGTATATGAGGGTCTCCTTGAAAACCATATACTCTCAAGACAGTACTAACTGGGTATGGGATAATGTCACCCCAGTTATGGTAAACCTTCAATTATGGGTTCCTCCCCTTTGGCTTGAGGAAATCATGCAACTCCTCAGGGATCCTAGGTATATTCACCATCAATCTATCCCTTAATCTAGAAGCAAAAAAATTATCAAATTGCACATAACTAGTGTTTTCCTTATTACAAGATAAATCTACAGCCCATATCTGTACTGGCAATCTTTTTCCATCAACTGATTGACTTAATCTCATCCTCTCAGAGAAGAAGTCAACATTCTTAAACAAAAACATATGCATCAGCATAGAATACCAAAAGAATTGAGTTCCGATATCATTTCTCTGCATCTTTGACAACCCTTCATGTATCCTCTCAGTCAAGAAAGAAGTGAAGTCATAGGTCACAAAGAAGTTAGGGTGTTGTATTTGCACCCCCATGAACATGTATGCAATGGGTATTATCGTACCAGGACTGAAACCCAAAATCTAACACAAAGAATAGAAAGTGGTCAGGAAATGGTTTGCAAAACAATTTAATCTGAAAGGTTCTTGGTCACTGGGGCTGATATGAAAATTTGAACCTCCTACCCTAGCCAGATGAGGTTGAAGCAACCTTGCTCCAAAAAGAGATTTCAAATTTGCATACTCCTACTTCATTTCCTCAAAATTGATAGGAACCACGTCTTCACTCAGTTCTCTCAAGTCAAAAATTTGTTGGACCTCTTCTCTATTAACGTTCAACAAAATCTTTCCATCATTATCCCTGATTATCCATGTGATAGGGTCATATCTTGCAGCAACTGCCCTAAGCAGGTCTACATCAGGGAATACATTTGGTACCACCAGCCTCCCCATATCATACATCCATCCATTTGAAAAAGGGTGAGGAAAATTACTCTATCCGTACCACAATCTAAATAATTCCAAACCTATGAGGGGAACCCTAGCATCGATGATGTTGGAGCAATTATACATTACCCTTCCCCAAGGATTTTCCATTGCATTAGAATCAATCCCTTCCTCCTATCATTCGTTGACAAGGGAAATCGATCCAGGAAGTCATCATACAGGTTTCTTTTTAAATAATCAACTTGGTTAGAATGTTTTTTTAGCGATGCCATCTCGGAAAAACTAGGGCTTCCTCACAATGTTATAATTCAAATAGCTAGGACTAACCAGAGATAGAAAATTACAAAACAAAATACTACAATTTCTCACAATCTATAATTAAATTACAGCCCTAACACGTTTATCAACAAAATCAATGACAAACACAACAAATCCTTTCCCACATTCAAGTGTAGAATGACCGGGAGGCACATAAAATTAACTCATGGCTTTGTTTGTAGAAATCCCAAATTCTGGCTGTAGAGACTCACAATTCCACCTTTGGCTATGAAATTGCTCCATAAAATAGTTGAATACTTTGTGATACAAAGCAAAGCAGAAAAATTGATTTTATGTCGATCAAATCATGCTAGCAAATGTCTCATGCACCATTAAAGCTCAATTACGTGTCGCACGAATGGCTCCAACCATATTTGATGTAGATTGAAATTTGAGCCGTCGATCCTTTAGTTTGATCAAATCATCGATGGTCACCTTCAAAATAGGTTGACATAATCGCAACATGGCAACAAGGGGCCCACCATACCATACGCTATGAAGAAAGTCCATGTGGCAGTTGCCAACAATATCACAATCCTACAACTTCTGATCATGCGATGGTGGGCAACTGTCGATCTTGAACATTGGTGATCTCGTTCCTTCAATGTAGTCGGGAGTCTTATCATTAACCCTCGAAGAGCTTTTCCATCAAGATTATAACATATCTGTCAATTTGAAGCATGTGCATCTTAAGAGAACTTTTAGCAACCTGCCTTTTAATGTATTAAGGCCGGAAAGAATTTCCTTTATTCTTTTGGCTTTATCATATGAGACACGTGGTGCCTACCCATGATATCACAATCTTACAATTTTGGATCACGAGATGGTGGGAAACTGTTGATTTCTCACAATAATTGATCAACAACATACAAACTTATCTCCATCGTCCTCACAAAGGAAATCCACATGGCACCTGCGCGTGATTTCGCAATCAACCAAAGCACCATCGCAGGATGGTGGGGAACTACTGAGATCAAATGGAAATTGATCAGCAGTGGTGCAAGTTTGATCCCCCAGATAGGACACCTCATGCCCGCCCATGATATTGCAATCTTACAATTCTCAATCACGGGATGGCGGGAAACCGTTGATATCTAAAGGAAAATGATCAACGATAGCGTGAATTTCATCCCTCTACAAAATAAAACATTCATTAAAGGACAAGGGGACATCACTAGGCAGATGGAAAACAATGACATAAGTTTTTTTAAAACTGTGAAACACAGGGCCAACCAGGACTTAGGAAAATAAAACCCGTGAAGGAGATAAAATATTAATACTAAAGGGACCAAACCTAGATGAACTGATAGGACATAAGATGTTTTAAAAAACCCTCCAAAAGTAACAATGACATAGATCCCGACCAAGGCGTAAAATAACACAAGGGTTTTACATGTAGGCAAAGCTAAAACCCCAACCCTTAAAAAAATTTGAAAACCATGAAAAACCAAAGACATAAGGTAGGACATGAGTGACAAACAAGGAGCAAAAATTTTAAGCTCCATCAGAGGCTCTAGTTGGGGACGTTCATTCCACTAGAATGAAGCGAGAATTCAAAATATCAGGAAGAGCAGACCAAGAGGCAGAGATGACCAAAAAGGGATTGTTTGGACAAAACAATCCAACCTTTGTACAAAATATATACAAAATATACAAACCTAAACTATTGTTCATGGAAAAGAATGCTTCAAGTGAAGTATAACTTCAAGAATTGTCCATGAATTGGCAGTTCAAGAATATCCCCAGTCATATCTTGGAGGAAGTATGAATCTTCACCCCACTTAGCATTTATCAAAAATGGACCCAATCAGATTGTATCAAACTTCCCATGTTTCCTTTTATCTTCCAATCTGGCATTCCACATTAAAACCAAATCTCCATCTTTGAAACTCCTAGCAATTGCTTTCTTGTCATGCAAATTCTTTACTTGCAACTGCAATTTCACATTTCTCTCTTGTGCTTCCCTCCTAGTTTCATCCAATCCTATAAGAGCTACCACTCTCAATTGCATCTCATCATCAATTTCATTATAATACATCTAGACAAACTTGTACATTTCCATTAAGTTATTTTGGGGTAACCTAGCATTTATCCCATAAACCAAGTCAAATGGGGCACAACCTATTGCCTTCTTCACAATTACCCTATCTTCCCAGACTGCTAATCTCAGCTTAGAATCCCAAGCCTTTTTATTCTGATCTAGGATTCTTTTAATGATCTTCATCAAGCTTTTATTGCTTGATTCTGCTTGTCCATTTCCCTATGGGTGATATGGTGATGAATAAGAAATTTGGGTGCCATGCTTCTCACAAAATTCTATGTATTCTTCAGATATAAAACACATTGCATTATCTAATACAATCCTTTTGGACATCCAAATCTAGTCAATATGTTGTTCATCAGGAAGTCAATTACAACTTTACTAGTGAATTTCTTTGTTGGAATTGCTTCCACCCATTTGGTGAAATAATCAGTAGCCACCAATATCCATGAGTGGCCTCTACTAGATTTACATGCTATCTCTCCTACAAAATCAATACCCCACTACTGAAATGGAGCTTGTACTATGACTGGTTTTAGAGGCAAGTTACCAAAAACCTTTAACTTACCAGAGAAACGTTGATAATCATCACATGTCTTTACTAATTGGTGTGCATCCTTAAAAACTCTAGGCCACCAAAATCCAGCCCTCATTACCTTATGTGCAGTTGTTTTAGCCATATAATGTCCTCCACAAACTCCACCATGCATCTCACTCAGAAGTTATTTTGCTTGATCTTGGTCAACACACTTCAGCATGAGACCTTCTCCATTTCTCGACTAGAGCTTTCCATCTACAATACCATACTTGATAGCATGTAACTTCAATGTCCTTTTCTCATTTTCACTTAAATTGTTAGGACATTTCATTCTTTGCAAATAATATCACATCTTTGTACCATTTAAAATGCTCCATATCACATATGTGTGATCTATTCTCCTCTTCTAGAAAATTTATCTGATTTGCTTCCAGATTACTTTGGGCCATAAGCTTGGCCAATCCTTGTCCTCTCACCAGTTTGGTAATCTAGACCTCAATATTGAATTCCTAAATCTGATTCATCCACCTACACCTTCTTCCTGACATTTCCTGTTGTGTGAAGATGTCCTTAACAACACTAGGCACATAAGAAATTACAATAACTCCCATCAAATAAGGCCTAAAATACTTTACTTCTTTTACCAGTGCATATGCCTATTTTTCATTTATATCATACATAAGTTTGGAAGCTTGTAAAGATTTGCTGAAAAAGGCTACAAGCTGTTCAAAACCTTCTGCATTCTTTTGCAATAACACACTTGCAATTGTGTGGAAAGAAGCAAATGAGAAAATCTATAAAGGTTTAGAAAAATCAAGGGTTCTTAACATAGGAGCCTCCTTTATTGATTGCTTAATGGCTTGGAAAGCCTACACATACTTATTATCCCATTCAACCTTGGCTCCTTTCTTGAGCATTTTGGAAATAGGGAGAACTATCTCAACAAAATTTGTCACAAACCTCCTCAAGAAATTTATTTTTCCAAAGAAATATTGTATTCCTTTGACACTTCGGGGTTGTGGAACTTTATCAATTGCAATTACCCTCTCTGGATCAATTTTTACTCCATCCTTGGAAACTATATGTCCTAATAGTTTTCCTTCTAGTACTCCAAACACACATTTCTTTGGTTTCAAAGAAATACCATACTCCAAGGCTCTAATGAATACCTTCTCTAGGTGCTCACAATGATCCTCCTTTTTTTGAGAATATGTTGTAAAGTCATCTTGGTAGATCACGAAAAACAAGTTAATGAAATATGAGAATGACACATCCATGGCTCTCTGAAAAGTAGCCCCTGGATTTGTTAGACCAAATGGAATTCTTACATAAACATATGTTCCCCATGGTGTGGTGAAAGTTGTCTTAAACTGCTCAGACTCCTTAACCATAAGCTGGTTATAACCAGAAAAGCCATCCATCATAGACATCAACTCATAGCCTATCACCCTTTGCAACATTGCTTCCATATTGGGTAATGGATAATTATCTTTTAATGAAGACACATTCAAATTTTTGAAGTCTACACATAACCTGATGTCTCCATTTTTATTCCTTACTGGTACCAAGTTTGATACCCATGATGAATGTCTAATTGGCTTGATGATTCCTGCATCCCTTAATTTCATTAATTCTTCTTGCATTTTGGGGGCCAAGGAGGGATTAATAGGCCTTTGTTGTTGTCTGAATGGCTTGGCATCATCACACAGAAGAATCTCATGCTGGGAAAAGATCCTCCCTGTATTCCTTAAGGTCATCATAGTACCATGCAAACACATGCCTAAACTTCCTTAATAAGTCAATTAGCATCCTTCTCACCTTTGGTGACATTTTCTTTCCAATATACACCTTCTTTGGGGATGCTTATGTTCCAAGATTTATCTCTTCCAAGTCATCAGGATGGGGGGCACTGTGATTAGCCTTTGTCTTATTTTGATTATCAAACACTCTTTCTAATACAACCAAACCCTTTGGAATTGTGTTTTTCTTTAACTGAATGACCTCATTTCCAAATATGGTATCCTTACCATCAATATTTTCAACAAAAGCTCCAAATTCAATTTCCCGATTTTCATACTCTCCCACACAATTCAAAAACCTTAATATGTCATCATCATTATCAAAAACTTTCCAATTTTTTATATTATTAGGGACAGATGGCCTGGTTTGCACCTCAACTTTTGAAATTCTAGCATAAGTCATATCATCTGGTTTTAATGCAATGTTGGCTAATAGGTCTGCCACTTTGTTTTGACCTCTTTCCATCCATCCTATGCCAAATGCATCAAAGCTTTCCAATTCATCCCAAAAAAAATTACTATACTGTTTCAACCTCTTGTTCTTTGATACAAACTTGGATGTGACTTGGGAAACCTCAAGCTTAGAATCCCCAATCGCCTTAAGCTTCTTGATCCCATGTTTTTCAGCTAATCTCAATCCTAGTAACAAGTCTTCATACTTTGCCACATTATTTGTGCATTCAAATAACAAAGTGAAAGAAAACCTGAATGTCTTTCCACTTGGTGACCATAACAAGACACCTGCACCGGACCCTTCTTTTGAACTTTCACCATTGAAATACATAGTCCACAAATCATCAGATTTTGACAATTGTTTTATTTCTGTATCAATCAATGCAGTAGGCTTATCACAATTTCTAGGGGACTCCTCAACCTGAAATTCATCTATACCACTGTCAATAAAACATGTCATATTCTCAATCGGTCCATGCTCAATCATATTAGGTAATTTTAACTCTCATTCAATTTTGACATCCTTACCATCAATGGAGAAAGTAGAAAATGATAAATCACATTGCATGTTACCCCCCATTGATGCACTCCATTTTCTTGACAAAAGCATCCCAAAATGAGGTGGGATATATGCGACTAATACAGTCATGACTAAATCCTTATCAAGGTACTGAGTCAATTTATAAGGAAATGCTCTGATAGTTCCAATAACTAGCACTTCTCTTGAATCCATAGCATAGAATTTACCTTGAGTAGTATCTACTTTCAAGCCCATTACCTCCATTATTTTGACTGGCATAACATTATTTAATGCTCCTAAATCTATCATATAGTTCTTTAAAGTTTTCCCATTTATATCTACACTTAAGAAAAAAGGGGTTATGTTTTCAAGGCACATGTTAATAGAATTTCGTAAATACATAGGGGGAATTTGTGACACAATTCCCTCCACTTCCTTTTCTTTCTCTTTATCCTTCACTTCTTTACCACTTCCTTATTTAGTCTTATTACCAACAACATCTATGATCAAGGCTATTGTCTTTTCTTTGTGTTCATTTATTCTCATCATCTCTAGCAAAGGTATAGTTACTTTAACTTGAGAAAGAACATGAAACATATCCACATGTGTATATTTAGGAAAATTAGACATCATACCTTCATCATTTTCTTTTTTATTTGGCTGATTACTTCCTCCTAGCTTCTTTTGCTTCTTATCCTTTGTAGCAGGTTCATCTACTTTTGTAATCACCTTTGTCTTCACCAGTGACGAAGTCACACCTTCTTGAGACTTTGGGGATTCATTCTTTTTTTCCCAAACCTTATCACTCTTGACTTCTTTGACTTTCACAACATATTTTTTGTTGTCAACCTTAACACCTTTGTTTTTATCCTTTTTCTCTTTAATAAACAGGCTAGCAAGTTTACCCTACTCACCACCCATAGTCCTATTTCTAAATTGAAGTGAACTTCTCATTTGAGAAGCCATTTCCTCAGTCAATCTTGCAATCTCTTCTTTTGACAGTCTCCTTAAGGACACTGAATCTTTAGCCTACTCCATATTGCAAGCGTTATGATCAAAATCATCTTCCTCATCAGAAAAGACCTATTGATGATACATCTCATTTCTCTGCCTCTGATTATCCACATCAACTTCATGTATTTCATCATCAGAGGAACATTCTGTCTCATCAATGTATGATCTTGCCATACAAACATCTACATCATCCTGCTCATATTTTGATGTCTACTCATGAGAATCCTCCTCTATTTCTTTAGCAACAAGCAATTGAGAAACACCACAATAATTTTGATCATGTGGATGCTCACACACTTCACACCATGGTCTATCTGGTACTAGATTCACTTAATGTTTCTGTAAGGGGTCTGGTGTATGCTGATCCCTTTTAGGCTTCTGGCTAGGCAAGATTGGTTTTCCATCTTTCAAATTTGTATTGTAAGGATAATTTTACAATCTAG
This sequence comes from Sequoia sempervirens, assembly GCA_007258455.2. Classification (NCBI taxonomy): domain Eukaryota; kingdom Viridiplantae; phylum Streptophyta; class Pinopsida; order Cupressales; family Cupressaceae; genus Sequoia; species Sequoia sempervirens. Next base: position 4,575,608 of record VDFB02256132.1, read on the forward strand.
GCTACCTATCATTTCTATTATAGGATTTCCTTTCATTTCCTATACCCTTCTCTTTCTTAGCAATAGTTTGCTTTATGTCTTTCAGAGTATTGTAAACCTTTTCCCACTTTTCATCATCCTTAGGATTTGTAACTGAAACCTTCTTAGTATTATTCCTAGGATTTTTCAAAAGTGTAGGTTCTTCTCTCCTACCATACTTCCCATAAGCTCTTCTGTTACTTTCAATATTTATAGCCACCCTAAATTCATCCCTCATAGTCCAAGCGTCCTTATCTCTAAGGAGATGGGCCATTTTAGCATCAAAAGCATTGAAATATGTAGTTAAACAAATAGTTTTATCAAGCCTCAAAACCTGAAACAACTTATACATTGCTTTCTGAAATCTTAAATTAAACTCTGTCACAGGCTCATTTAATGACTTCTTGATGTTATTAAATTCATTTAACATAAAACTAGCATTATTTTTATGACCATATTGCTCCTTGAAACACTTTTCAAACTCATCCCATGAACCAATACTAGCATTAGGTAGACCTCTATACCAATCCCTTGCATCTTCTACTAGAGATTGCACAAAAAAATTCATTACAACATCTTCATGTTCTACCTCATAATCATTTAGCATATCCATAAAAGCTTTCAAGTGTTCCTCTGCTGTTACAACATTATTACCAGCAAACTTATTCATCTTTTCTCTCAAGTCAGCAGGGATGGGATTTGGATAACCGGGGATACCGTCAAAGAATAATGGCCTATACCTTTCCAACTGTATAGGTCGTCATTGAAATAATCCTTCATTCATCTGAGGATCAAAACCAGACCCTAAATCTTGTACTCTAGAACCATCATGATTTGGATTTATAAACCTATTTGCATGAGTCTTCAAGCTAGAATTATTTATGGTGGGGTCTAGATTAGTTTTAGGACCGTCCTTTAAAACATCTTGGTGACTTGATGAGGTTGCAGCTTGTGTATCCTCATCCATGTTTGACATCTTTAGTAAACTTATTTTCCTCTTCATTTCTACATTTGCAGCCTCAATCTCTATTCTCTTCAACTCTTTTGCTAGAACCTCACTCTCCTTCCTAGCCTTTTCTAAGGAAGACCCTATTTGAAATGACACATGTGGCTAGAGAACTTGTTGAGTGGAATGGGGAGTCACCTTCTCTTTTATTTTAATCCCCTCAACCTTTTGTTTTCCCTTGTCCATGACAGGCTTAGGGTTGGTATTACTTGGTTGAGACTTATCATGATTTGAAGGTTTTGGGTCAGTAGGTTTGGGTTTTCCCTTATCCTCGCTGGGAGCTCCAGGGTTTTCTTTAGATATAGGTTTTTCTTCCTTATTAGAAAATTTCTATAGAACCAGACCCTAATCTCTTGGTTTAGGTTCATCTTGGTTTAGGAGCTTCATGGTTGCCAAGTGTCTCATCAACCTATCCCTTTCAATCACAACATTCCTCAACTCTACTTCTCTTTCTTTTTCTCTCTTCTTCCTGAGCTCAACTTGCTTTTGGATTTCCCTCCTCAAAGAATTAATGTCTCCAAAAACATCATCAGGGTCAGGCAAAGTCACCTCAGAACCTGATGTATCATCTAGATCTATTAGATTGACATCTTCCAATACATGTTCAAAAAATAAAGGGTTTACATCATTTTCAGTAGGAGGAGGCACATCACTGGTGCATTCTCTATGATGGCTTCAACTTCTACTCCTGCCTCTTCTCTTTTCAGCATATTTGATACTAATAAGCCCTTTATTCTGACAGGTCACATCTTCTTGAACCAGTGTATCAAATAATGAATAAAAAAAACCACCACTTTCTGACTTAGAATGCCTAGACACCTCTTCAAGATTCTCAGGGATAGGGTGTAAAAGTTTATTTGTACCTTGGTGTACAGAGTCCTATGATGTGGGAGCAACATTACTAGATTCTGGTATTTTCTTTATCCATTCCTTCTTCACTTTGGGAAGTTTACCTTCCAATTTCTATTTCGGATGATTCTTCATGGATGACTTGGTGTTCTTCATTCTTCATACTTGTTCAAAAGTTCTTTCCACTTACAATAAACATTTCACAATAAAATGCACACTGGTGCAGAGACTTCAGAGTTGCCACCCAATTTTCTTGGGAATACCAAATACCTAAAGACACGTGGTAGAATATAAAAACCTTTGGAACCTCGTACTGACAACACACAAAAGGTGCATTACAACATAACTCTTTACGCTTATGAAAATAGAAGAAGTGGACAAACCTAACACACAAATATAGGCTCAACCTTCAAATCATAGAAACACTATGAAAACTCTATGCAAAATGGACAACCGACATACTGACAAGAAATATTAAAATTAGATCCCCAATAGAGTCACCATTTTGTTGGTTTTTCTTACAATGTAACCAGGTTTGTATTCTAATCTACCTATGGGATTGCCAATTCCAATCAAAGGCACCTCGAAGGACCTAGACCAACTAACGAGGACTTTAAAAAGCCTCCTACACTTTGGGCTTTGCAAGACCTGGGAGGGTGATCCCTTAATGTGTTTACAACCTCTGCACCAATGTTATAAATGACATTAAATATAGCATATCATCTCCCTTAATAGCTCAACACAATAGGATAATATCAACTAGAATTGGTTGTTCATAGACAATATCAACTATCTGGAGCATGAGATAACTAGACATAATCCATTGTATAAGATAATCATTGATTTGCAATTTGTAGCAAGCTCTAGGAAAAGACAAACAAATACTGAGCTACATGAATAAGTACAACTTAGATCAGTTCCATACATCCATTGCAGAAGTCAATTTCATAAGCATCTAGAGGTTTACGATAGATTTAATACATGACATATAAGATCCCTAACAATATTGCATTACAATTTCATTAGTATGCATTCTAACCCAATACTACTGAACAAATCCTTATACAGAACATATCCGCCTATAATCCCATTAAAGCATTTTAATTAATTTCTTGAATTAAAGCTAAAATAGAATCATACACACCACAACAGTGAGATGGATAAAACAACCCTTAGTTATTTCATTCAAAGTTTAGATATGCATATACAATGAACAGACATGAGCTTGAATTTATCATTTCAACTCAAATGCTAGTACTGTCATACAACATTAAATCACCATGAACTCAAAACTTGTCACAGAATGACTCAAAAACTAAATTGCATTTCTCTAAAAACCATTGGACTTTACAATTTGCTCTACAATTTCACCTAGACTCGACCAAAAATTATCTAACTTGCTAACCCGTACTTCTAGCCTTGAAATCCTTCTTATAGAGAATGAAGGAGCAAATAAGCATCAGGCCAAAAAGTACACGTCACCAGCCAATTGGAGCACCTGGTGATATTCCAAAAATTGTTACAACCACCACCCTAGAGAATATTTGTGTTCATCATATCAGCTGAGGAACGTTGATGCAACAAAAACCACAAGAAACCTACACTGAGAATGCCATCAACACAAAACTTGAACCGTTGCAACCGCAACATATGATTTTCCACTTGTTAGTAGTCCACTCTTTTTACTCTTCCTCAATCAAATATTTAGTTACCCCTTTATGGTATTCTTCAACAGTCAGCCAGTCAAAATTAATTACCCCATCCACCTTGGCATTATAAGGTGTGTATTTTACCACTACTTGATTTGCATCCCTTTCAAAATATTCTAAAAATGAGCTGGTAGTAATGATTTTATCCATACATCTAACCAACAAATCATATTCTGAGTCATCATAAATTGAATTAATTTGATCATTGATGATGTCACTTGCTTGATCCTACCATTATTGGAGTGACCTGATTTTCCCCTGCTCATTAATTATATCAGGTAACAATGTGTTACCCCAATCATTGAAATTCTTCACCAACTCCCTAATCTTCCTACTCAAGTCATCTGGTAAGGTCTGAAAACCTTGCAATTATTTTACTAACACATGAGTATACTTTAATGATTGGGGTCTATTATTTATATCAAACCTTGAGGCCTTATACGTGATATCCAGATCACTGGCCCTAGGGATCCAATTTTCAATTATTGGTATCACTACCTCCTGATCCCTTTCAATATTCTTTATTGCATCTAACAACATAGAATATAAAGAATGTATAGATAGTAATTTACTATCAACCCTTTCATTTAAATGCCTTAAAATAGTAGTAACAATCTCTTTTTTCTTTAAAAGAGATCCCTCCTCATTTACCTTTAATGATGCCCACAATTCATCAATTCTTTTTCAAGAGCTGCTTCTTTGTAGGATCAATAGAGCACTCTGTTTCTTCTTAAATTTCCTCTAAAGAAGGGGTGAGGGCAATCTTCTGAATAGGAGATCCTGGTGTGGAAACAATTGGAGAAGTAGGAGGAACTAACCCTATTGTGGAAGGTAATGTACTAGTTCCTAGAGCACTTGATGTCTCCCCAATCTGTCTATACCTGAACCTTTCCACCTTAGTTTGCAACTCAACATTCTTCTGCTGCATCTTGCTATATTCCTCAATCAAGAGGTTATATTTTTCAATTATTCTCTTCCTTTCAGCTTCTTCCCTTTTAGCTTCTTCCCTTTCAGTAGTCTTTTGGGCCAATTTGGCTACATTCATAGTTAAATTAGTGGCCTCGGTGGTTGAGGTCTCTGATGTTAGAAACCAATATCTGAAATGCAAACCAGAAAATCCTTCCACAGAAGAGAAAAAAAGAAAAAGTAGAAGCTTTGCAAAAATGTGCAAAATAATATTATTCAGGAATTTTTGATTACAAGAGATGATTTTCTTTATAAAAGCAAAGATGCATAAACCTAATCTTATCTTGAGCAACAAGATAGCTCAACAGGATAAGGATGAGATTAATAAACCTAGGAATTAAATATTACCTAAGTAAAGTTATGCAAGTGTAATTAAATATTAATTACACTAACACCCCCCATAAGTGCAACTTAGGGAGACTAACAAAGAATGCACCTAAAACTAAGATGAATGCAAGAAAGCATGAATGGGTCCCGACAATAAGGCCTGATTAGGTACCCATGTACAAATGCAATAATGAGGTAGAGAAGGAAAACCCAGTGGGACAAAACCCCCCTACAATGATATGACTGCTGTAAAGAAGCACTGTAACCGAAATCTGACAAGCAAGGAAAGATACTTCTGTCTACAACTGAAACCAAAAATAGAATCATAATAATGTGATAGCAGACCCGATGCCACAAAACATTAGAAAAATCACAAACTGGAACAACCCTGGAATCTGTGAAGCAACAGTAGATGAGATGATGATAGAATCTGGAAACTATGTATCTCGATGTTGATGCCAAACTGAGACTAAAACTCTTCCATGGGAAGGAGTACCATAAAAACATGGCCCTCAATTGAGAAGGATATGAACCAATGTGGATCAATAACCATAATCTCTCAACTAAAGTGTGAACCAATGTGAATCTGATATGTGTCAAGCTAAAAGAAAAAATGTGGCCAAAAGAAACTAGGAAACCAAATAACCCATGCGAGTTGCCAACAAATCAAGATGAATATGGCGATCAAAGTGCATGCACACTCTAATCAAATTATTATGCAAGAAACCCCCCTGATGGAGCTTTATCTCAATTCATTTATTACAATAACCCAATGATTGTAAAAGGAGAGAATTCTAAATGTGCATAAATAGAAAATAAAAAGATGCGGTACTGAAATGAAGTACAAATATTTAAGTTTCACCTTTCCAACTGCCAAAACATCCAAGTAATCTCCAAAACACCCATCAAGACAAATCTGGAATAATGATCAACCTGAGATAGATACAAAAAAAAGTGCATGGATAGCAAAATAGAGCTCTTCAATACCTTTCCAACTCCGCAAAGATGATGAAAACTGAAGATTGTGGCAAAAATTTATGAGCTCGGAAGCCATAAATGAACATCTGAATTCAAACAGAAATAAATGAAACTAAACAGAAAAATAATGAAAAATAAACTACACCACTAGATAGTGCTCAAAACCAGCTTTCTGATGATATTTCGTTTTGAAAATCCGAGTTCGGACGCAAAAGTTATGCCCAAAATACCAAAACTCCTCCAAAAGGGTTTAGAGTTAAGCCTAACTGCTAGCATTAACCACTAGTGGTTAACTGACGGCGACACCCATTAAATCTTGTTTTTTTTAACTTTTTTTCTTGGATTGCATACCGTACCAGGCCGTACGATTGAGAAATGAAAAAAATTTACCTCCCAGAGTCACTGTGTCCAATTTTGATGATTTGACAGTTGATTTTAGGGTTTTTGGGTGCTCTGAATGCGATGGTGAGGTTCGTTTGGGCTGAAAATGCTCCAAAATTTCAAGTATGCTTTGGATCTAGAAACCCTCATAAACTTCAAATCCTCATAGATCTGACAAACAGAGGCCTTTTCTGATGAAATGAAAGGCAAAACTGACTGTTCCGACAGCTTTGGATTCAATGGAATGCCCAGATTTGATCCAAAATGCTTCATAAATAAGCTCAAGGAATGAAACCCTCTAGGGACCTCAAACATGCTTTGTAATTATTTTCTCAAAAATTTGAGAAGGGGTTGCAAATCAAGTCTCTGATACCATGTTAGAAACTTGTTGGGACTGTAAAAATCTGATGCTTTACATATGCTTTCACTCATAAATTTCCTGAATTGGTCCTACCGTATGCATTTTTCATCTACATTTTTCCCATATTTCCCTATGTAACCCATCGAGCTGTGCATTTTCCATCTTGCTAAGTCTATTGGCATAGGTCCTTTACTGTCTCCCCAACCCATGTTGCTTGTGAGTTAACATTCGCTTGTTGCAGATGTTTCAGCAAGACCTTTTCTTTGTTACAGTGACTGAATTTTTTCCTCTGGGTGGCTATCGGCATGACATTCATGCTGTTTCAGTGACCAAGGATGAGCATATCGGCATGAGTTTAGCCATTGGGCTGAGGTCTTAGTGATTTCTAATTGTCTTGACGACTGGCAACTGATGGATGC
>VDFB02256132.1:4582721-4621207 GCA_007258455.2 Sequoia sempervirens
GTCATGGCTATCGATGAAACATCTTGGCGAATGACCTTCGGTCTCGCCAACCTTACACATGGAATTTCTTTGAATAGGCGTTTCGGTGAGACTATGGTGATTTTGGAGTATGTCATAGCGATTACACATTGTCTTGCCGACTAGTGGCAGGAGGGTGCATATCGGTGTAGGTTGGACTATCGATATGAGGCCTCGGCAAGTGACCTTCGGTCTCGCTGACACTTCGTATGTGTTTCTTCTTCAGCCAAGCATAAGTCTTCATTGATGGGTCATAGCGATGTGCACATGTATTACCGACGAAGCATAAGGGTTCTTTCAAATGGCCTTTAGTGTGATCTATTTTCTCTTGGCGAACAAAGGGCTAGCTCGGGGTAACTTTTGGTGAAACAAGAGCACTCTACATGAGGTTTCCCTGACATCATTATGTCTTGCCGATAGCACGATGAGGTCTCTATCGGTGAGAAAGCCAAAATGTCTTGGTGAAAGTGAATGGAACAAAACATAACTGCTCAATGTGACCTAGTTGTTTTGGTGTGTGGTCTTCGCGAGGTGCCCGGGGTCTCACCGAATGGAATGCTAAGGTCACTTTGTCGACATGAAAATGGGGTTGTTATAGTGACATATGAATAAGTGGGTGCCTTCAGTGAAACATTGTATGATTGACATAGGGTCTCCCTGATATCTATGAGCTATAGCGAAGCGGTTGAAACAAATGGTGCAGTTCAGTGAAAAACTTCTTATGTCTTGGTGACTTGGAATGATAAATGACCTTTGGCCTGACATAGTGGGTTTGCTATGTTGTCTCCTCGATGTCACAGTGTCACAATGAAGGAACATATGAGTACTCCGTGACTTCGGTGTGAAGAACAGAATAATATAGCAAGATACAGGTGGTATGTGGGCATATCAGTGAAACATATCTATAGGATATCTCCTCGACTCAGACATGTCATGGCGAACGTGAGCATAGTGAACACGGGATGATTAGTGATTGAATTGCCTTTGACATAGTTAATGATATGTCTCGCTGATTGTCTCACTGATGAATAATAGAAATTCAAATGTTGTGGCTGACATATAGATGTTTAATAACTATTGCAAGCCGACATGATTGGAGCCCAAATTTTGTGGAAGGCCAACTTGGTCTTTCAATTTGATTTGTTTTTCTCATGCTGGTGTATAAATAGGCATTTTGTAGTTGTAATAGAAGACCAGTTATCAATCATTCGATATAGTAGGAAAATTGTATGGATACAAAATAGTAAAATTATCAAATCAGAGGCTATGATGCATGTTCTAAAATGGAGGTATTTATGAATGTCAATTGATGTTGTTGCACATGTCTGGTATCAGTTATCTGTTGAACTTAATAAGAGAATTGCTAAGTTGTCTCCAAGATGGATTCTTTCTGATTGTTTAAATTGATATGACAAGTTTGTATTCAATTTACCAACGCACATTTGTTGTACTTGTGTGATCGATTGATCGGTTCTTTCAAGTAAAGACTAAATCCTTTTAGTTAATCATAGTAATCAGAGAGATTCAATTGGATTATTCAAGTAGAGCTTAGTAATCATATTTTTGCATATTTATACCAGTTGTAAGAATAATCTATGCCAGATAAATTGAATTTTCTCAGAGAAGTGTTGCTCATCTTGATCTCATTTGACTCTGCATACCCAATAAGGCACTGGTCTCTGCACTTCATTATTTGAACTTATTCATTTTTCTTTACATCTATTAGTCAAGCATTCATTTTAGGATTTAGATCAGAATATTGTTGCTATTTTCAAGTTGGATTTCATTTGTTCACCTCCCATTGCCATTGTGAACAAGTTGCTTTAAGAAGATAATCACAAATTAAGTATGCACCATTTAGAGAGGTACACCCACCCAGGTCTTGCAACACCTAAAGCATAGAAGATTGAATTCTTTCGATCTTGTCTGTTACCCTGAAGTGTATCAAGAGATTGGCAGCCTCTTGAGATATCTTGCCTATGTTTTTGAGAGCTAACAAATTGGTGACTCTACTGGGGAATACATTTAGAGTCAAGGCCTTAATCATAGAGTCAGGAACTATATACGAACTTTGCTGGGAATAAGAAACATCAAGTATTTTCTCATTTTTATAAAAGTGAGTGGCAACTCTGACATAAATTTTACAGCTGTTCATCATGAATGGAAGAAGATCTCAGTACAGGGGAGGTCATACTAGAGCCCTTGTCGGCAGCAGTAAGTGGACACACAAAGATGACATAGCTGACAAAGGAAAAAGGATCAATGAGGACATGTGCATAACAGAAAAAGGAAAAGCACCAAGAGCACATTGTGAAATATATAATTGCTATGATACATGGAGAGATGATTCAAGTGCAGAAATTTGTACCCCTGAAGATCAAAGAAATCCTTTCTCTTCTCTTGATCCTCAGAAACAGGCTGAGTTTGAAGCTAGGAAGCAAGCTGAGTTTGAAGCTAGAATTGAGCCTGAACGAATTAGAATTCAGCATGAATATGATCAGAAGATGGAAAATGATCAAAACCAAATTAATGAGAATGTGATTTCTCAAACTGATTATGAGTCTTTGACTTATGAGGAAGTCAAGGCATGGTTTGAATCTCAGAAGAAGGAGAGAGAAGAATAGGAAAATGGCCGGATGACACAAGCAATGAAAGAATTTGAATTGCAGAAAAATCAAAACATTGCTCAGACAGTTGATCACCCCCTAAAGTATGTACCACCTCATAAGCAGGGAAATCATGGTGCAGGGCCTTCTGGTCCACCTGTATCTCCTCACCATCAAATGGGAAATCATCACAAGTAGCCAAATCATTCGCCTCATATTCCCACTCAGCATACAAATGTGCATCCACCTCCTGGGTTCCATCTATGCCCTTACCCTATGGATAGCAGCTAGAGAGGTCTGGTTCCCAAGTTTATAGGGAGCAATGTAGTCACTGCTGAAGAACATCTAAGGAGTTTCAATGTGTTCATTCAAGACATAGGTTTGCCACACGAAGATTTGCATATGAGGCTTTTTATGATGTCACTTATTGAAGATGCCAGGGATTGGTTTAATAGCTTGCTAGCATGTTCAATTAATTCTCTTCAAGCATTCCAAAATCAATTCATAAAGCAGTATGGGAATCTAAATGCACCAGATGCAACTCTTCATGAATTGATGCGAATTAAGAAAAATCAAAATGACTCAGTTTATGATTTTAACCAAAAATTCAACAAATTACAGACTAAGGTACCTCCTAGATCAAGGTTGCCAGATTGTGTAGCTTTAAGTGTTTATTTAAATGCATTTGATCCCAAAATAGGGTACGAACTAAGAAATAGATTTCCAAGAGATCTGGCTGAAGCACAGAAGATTGCATTGACAATTGAAAATAACAGGAAGGCTGCTGGTATAATTAGTAAAAGAGACAACCTGAGGCCTCCTCAACAAAGCAATAATTATCAGTACAGACAAGAGAATACATAAAGAAATGAGAATAGAAATGAAAGGCCAAGGTTGCATGATATGCCTTACAATACAGACTGGAAAGATGGGAAACCTATGGTAGCTAGGCCTAAAAGTAAGGAGACTCCTGATCCATTGAGCAAAAGGGGAACTTACATGGTGAGTAATAATTACTTCTGTGAAGTTTGTAATCAACCTCATTCTCTGGACTATTGTGTTGTAGCTCAAAGGATGCAAGAAGAGGGAATGTTGATGGAGAATAATGGAGATCACAAGGTCTACTTGACTTCGAATACCTTTTACCATGCTAAGAAGGAGTATTCATCTTCTGAGGATGAAGGTTATGAATATGATGTTTCAAATCAGAAAAATATTGTCCATATGGCTGAACAACAGATCCTTTCTGATTCTGAAGAAGATTATATAGAGCCATATTCATTTGAGATGCCTACTCAGAATAGTGTTAGAAGACTCACCAAAGAAGAACTAGAAAGGCTCACTGTTGCAGCAATTGAAGAAGCAAGAAGTAAATACTGGTGGAGAAATAGAAAAGCAAATGAAATGGAAGGCATGCCTAGGGGAATTTTTATGAAAGATTAGAAAGCAACACAAGAACTTATGAAAAAGCCAGAAAACAAATAGCCTGGTAAAATTGGAGAGAAGCTTGCCCAAAATCAGAAAGTTGAAGAATTACACAAGGAGATGCAAAAGTCTGATTAGCCTAATAAAAAAGAAAAATAAGAAAACATGGGAGAAACATCAGAACTAAAGAAGACTGTTAAGATGGAGAGCTCTTCTTTTGACTTCACACAGGCGTTATCCCAGGTAAAAATGTTTGTTCCAATACTTGAATTGATGAAAATTAAGGAATACAGAGATAGTGTTGTTCAATTGATTACAAATGGGAATGAAAAACATATGAATTCTAAAGAGGTCAATAGGCAGGAAAAGATAAATAATTCAGAAGTCTGTTTGGGTGATGTTTTAACAACCTCCCTACAAGTGGATCCTTTCTTCACCACATTACTTATAAATAACAAATTGCTGAGAAATTGCATGATAGATTCTAGTGCTGCTATAAATATTATGCCAGTAGGAGTAATGAAATAGCTTGGCATGTGGGTTGATACATGTGAAGGGAAGTGCTATGCAATGGATAACAAACCTGTACCTGTGGTAGGAATTATTAAAGGAGTTGGCTACTTATCCATAGGTGGCTTATAATATAGATATAATAGTGATTAATACTCCTTCGTAGTTTGGTATGCTTCTGTCAAGACAATGGACAACAACAGTTGGAGGAAATGTCCAGTTTGATTTATCTTATGCTACTATTCTAGTGAATGGTCAGGATGTCAAGTTGTATAGAGAAACAAGAAGGCAGCAGCTTGTTGACTATGTACCAAAAGATCAAATCAAATTTTTTTGTGATGTTGATCTTGGAAGTTTTAAGATTGAATCTGCCCAGCCAGAATTGATTAATAGTGATCCAATTGAAAAATGTGTGGCACAAAGCTGTAATGAAGTGTGGAAGATGTATTTTGATGGAGCATGCAACCAAGAAGGTAATGGTGCTAGGATTGTTTTTGTTTCCCCTAAAGGTACTACTTTTAAATATTCATTCTTGTTGGCATTTGAATGTACAAACAATGTGGCAGAGTATGAAGCTTTATTGACAGGTTTGAACATAGCTGTGAAACACAAGATTAAGTTGCTAACTATTTTTGCTGATTCTGAGTTGGTTGTTTCACAAATTAAATCCAAGTATGTAGCAAAGCACAAAAGATTAAAGCAATACAGGAATGTTGCATGGGACACAATTGAGTTGTTTGATGCATTTTCAATTGAGTGGATCGACAGATCAAAGAACATAACGGCTAATTTTTTAGCAAATGTGGCACTGAAAAGAGATGATGTCACATTGGCTGGGGTATCACAAATTGAGTTCAAGACAAGGCCTGCTATTTCGGATAACATTTATAATTGGCAGGTCTTCAATGATGATGATGACCTTTTGAAATTCCTTAATTGTATAGATCAATATGAAGCACATGAAATTGACTTCAATGCTTTTTTTGAAGAAGTAGATGGGAAGCAAACGATGTTTGGAAAGGAAATCTTACAACTCAAAAAAAATAAGCTTCCTAAAGGCTTAGTGGCACTAGAAAGGGTGTATGACGGAAATGATTGGTCCCTTATGAAGCAAACACCAGTTAGAAAGGAAGATATTGAAGAAATTAATATGGGGACTGAAATAGCACCAAGAAAGGTGTACATAGGCAAGAAAATAAGCCCTACAATTAGAAGAATGCTGATAGAATTGATGAGAAAGTACAAGCATGTCTTTGCATGGTCTTATGAGGATCTAAAAGCATATAGGGAAGATTTATTTCAGCATGAAATACCATTGAAGCCAGACGCCAAGCCTTTTAGACAGAAGCAAAGGCCTATAAATCCAACACTAGAGCCTAAGATGCAGGAAGAATTGACAAAGCTCAGAGATGGAGGAATTATCAAACCAATCAGGCACTCAACATGGGTTTTGAATTTGGTTCCTATGAGAAAGAAGAATGGTGATATCAGATTGTGTGTGGACTTTAGAAATCTGAACATGGCATCTCTCAAAGATAATTATCCTCTACCCAACATGGAGGAAATATTGCATAAGGTGATAGGGTATGAGTTGTTGTCCATGATGGATGGGTTTTTAGGATACAACCAGGTTAAAGTCAAGGAATCTGAGCAATACAAAACATCATTCACAACTCCTTGGGGAACATATGTATACATAAGAATGCCATTTGGTCTCACTAATGCTGGAGCAACTTTCCAAAGAGCCATGGATGTAACATTTGCAGACTTGATCAATGTTATCATGGTAGTATACCAAGATGACTTGACTGCTTATTTGAAGAAGTCTGAAGATCATGTGCAGCATCTTGAAAAGGTATTTATCAAAGCTCTTAAATATGGTATTAGTTTAAATCCAAAGAAGTGCCATTTCGCAGTCACATAGGGTAAGCTCTTAGGACATATTGTTTCAAAAGAGGGAATTAGGATAGATCCTAAGAGGGTTGAAGCTATTGATAAAATTCTTGTTCCCAAAACTGTCAAGGCTATACAATCATTCTTTGGACAAATTAATTTTGTTAGAAGATTTGTCTCTAATTTTGATGAGATCATTAAGCCCATATCAAAGATGTTGAAGAAAGGAAAAAAAATGGATTGGACTGCAGAAGCTTTAGATGCTTTTATATCTATCAAAAGGGCTATCAAGGAGGCTCATGTACTTATGTCTCCAGATTTTGCAAAGCCTTTTCAGATTTTTTCATTTGCTTCAATGCATACTATTGTTGTTGTTATGTTACAAAAGAATAATGATGGTCATAAACAACTTGTTTCTTTCTTTAGTAAATCATTACAGGGGTCTGAGTTGAAGTATGACATGATGGAAAAATAGGCTTTTGCATTGGTAACGGCCACAAAAGTATTTAGACCATATCTTGTTGGAGCAAAGGTGATTGGTTATGTCCCTCATGCTGCTGTTAAGGATATTCTGACACAGTTTGAAGTTACAGAGAAAAGATGCAGATGGATCAACAAGATTCAAGAGTTTGACATGGAGATACAGATCACTAAGCTAGTAAGAGGTTAGGGCTTGGCTAGGCTGATGGCAGAATCAAATATTGAAGCAAGTCAAGTATGTAATGTAGGAGAGGGGATTGCAATCGCAAGCATTGAGCACACTTCTTGGTATACTAATGCTATGCATTATCTTAAATACACAAAGTCTCCAGATGGATTGAGTGACAGCCAAAAGAGAGCTTTGAAGTTGCAAGCATTAAAGTATGTCTTCATGGATGGAGAATTGTTTTGGAGAAACAGAGATGACATATTGTTATTATGTCTAGATGAGTCATAGGCTAAGCATGTTTTAAGTGAAATGCATGAAGGAGTATGTGGAGGACATTATTCAGCAAAGACAACTACACACAAAATTCTTAGGGCTGGATATTATTGGCCAAAGGTCTTTAATGATTCTTTTACACATGTGAGAAAATGTGAAGCTTTCCAAAAGTTTTCTCAAAAATTAAAGTACCAGGGTGCTTTACCACTACAACCCTTGCAAGCTGATGCCCCTTTTCATCAATGGGGAATTGATTTCATTAGAGAGATACAAGAGAAGTCAAGTGGAGGACATAGGTGGATACTAGTTGCCACTGATTATTTTACAAAGTGGGTAGAGGCAATCCCAACCAAATAGGCTACAAGTAAAGTTGTAACAAATTTCCTGATGGACAACATTCTCACCAAATTTGGTGTACCAGTGAGGTTGATCACAGATAATGGGATGTGCTTTAGATCAGATGAGTTCAAAATCTTTTGTGATAAGTATGGCATTACTATTTCTTATGCAACTCCTTATCATCCACAAGCCAATGGTCAAGCAGAGTCCAACAATAAGAGTCTCTTGAAGATTATAAAGAGGATGCTAGGACAAAACAAGAAGGTTTGGAATTCAAAGTTAAAATTGGTTGTGTGGGCTGATAGGATCATTGTGAAAAGGTAAATTAGAAGATCTCCATTTGAATTAGTGTATGGAGCACATGCCAGAATGCCTCTGTAGAATTTGTTACTATTTTACAAGTTTGTCTTACAGGAAGATGTGGAAGTTCCTAAGCCCATGGAAGATAGAATGGAGCAACTTGTTGAACTTGATGAAGTCAGGAGAGAGGCCCAAAGCCAAAACATGAAGTTACAGGCAGAGATGAAATATTTATTTGACAAGAAGGCAAAGAATAGAAAATTTGAAGACAATGACTTGGTGTTAATGTGGAATGCAAGGTGTCAGGAGAAAGGAAAGCATGGTAAGTTTGAAGCTCTGTGGCTGTGACCTTTTGTTGTTGTTGGAAAGAAGGGTGAAGACTCATATTATCTACAGAACATGGTTGGTGAAGATTAGGAATTGCCTGTTCATGGGAAATTCTTGAAGCTCTTTTTCTCTTGAGCAACACAGAGGATTAAGGGTTACTAGTGCATGGACAACTCTTGCTCATCCTCTATAAAATTCTTTTCCATGCATAGTAGTTTAGGGCTTTGCATTCATCTCCATCTTGCATTTAGTTTGCATTCATTCCTTCATGTTTCATTTCCATTGCCATTCATTCCATCTCTGCTCACTGGTTCATCATTTTATGTCTGTTCTGCTCACCCATGATTCTGGATCCTTGCAATTATCTGACTATCATTCATCCCCAGATAGAGCCACTGATGGGACTATAAAAATTTGATGCTTTACATATGCTTTCACTCATAACTTTCCTGATTTGGTCCTACCATATGCATTTTTCATCTACATTTTTCCCATATTTCCCTATGGAACCCATCGGGTTGTGCATTTTCCATCTTGTTGAGTCTATCGGCATAGGTCCTTTACTGTGTCCTTGACCCATGTTGCTTGTGAGTTAACATTCGTTTGTTGCAGATGTTTTGGCAAGACCTTTTCTTTGTTATAGTGACCAACTTTTTTCCTATGGGTGGCTATCAGCATGACATTCATACTATTTCGACGACCGAGGATGAGCATATTGGCATGAGTTTGGCCATCAGGCTGAGGTCTTAGTGATTTCTAATTGTCTTGGCGACCAACAATTGATGCATGAGTATCAGGGGGAGTCATGGCTATCGATGAAAAATCTTGGTGAATGACCTTCGGTCTCGCTGACCTTACACATGGAATTTCTTTGAATAGGCATTTCAGTGAGACTATGGTGATTTCAGAGTATGTCATATCGATTATGCATTGTCTTGCCAACTGATGGTGGGAGGGTGCATATCGGTGTAGGTTGGACTATTGATATGAGGTCTCGGCAAGTGACCTTCAGTCTCACCGACACTTCGTATGTGTTTCTTCTTTGGCCAAGCATAAGTCTTCGCTGATGGGTCATAGTTACGTGCGCATGTCTTACCGATGGAGCATAAGGGTTCTTTCAGATGTCCTTCGGTGTGAGATCTGTTTTCTCTTGGTGAACAAAGGGCTAGCTCGGGGTAACTTTCGGTGAAACAAGAGAACTCTACATGAGGTTTCCCCGACATCATTATGTCTCGACGATAGCACGATGAGGTCTTTGTCGGTGAGAAAGCCAAAATGTCTTGGCAAAAGTGAATGGAACAAAACATAACTACTCGGTGCGACCTATTTGTTTTGGTGTGTGGTCTTGGCGAGGTGCCCGGGGTCTCACTGAATGGAATGCTGAGGTTGCTTTGTCGGCATGAAAATGGGCTTGTTACAGTGACATATGAATAAGTGGGTGCCTTTGGTGAAACATTCTATGATCGACATAGGGTCTCCCCGATATCTATGAGCTATAGCGAAGTGGTTGAAACAAATGGTGCAGTTCGGTGAAATACTTCTTATGTCTTGGCAACATGGAATGATAAATGACCTTCGGCCTGACATAGTGGGTTCGCTATGTTGTCTCCTCGATGTCACAGTGTCACAATGAAGGAACATATGAGTACTCCGTGACTTCGGTGTGATGAAAAAAATGATATAGCGAGATACATGTGGTATGTGGGCATATCAGTGTAACATATCTATGGGATATCTCCTCGACTTAGACATGTCATGGCGAACGTGAACACAGTGAACACGGGATGATTAGCGATTGAATTGCCTTCGGCATAGTTAACGATATGTCTCACCGATTGTCTCACTGATGAATAATAGAAATTCAAATGTTGTGGCCGACATATAGATGTTTAATAACCATTACAGGCTGACATGATCAGAACCCGAATTTTGTGGAAGGTCGACTTGGTCTTTCAATTTGATTTGTTTTTCTCATGCTGGTGTATAAATAGGCATTTTGTAGTTGTAATAGAAGACCAGTTATCAGTTATTCAATACAGTAGGCAAATTGTATGGATACAAAACAGTAAAATTATCAAATCAAAGGATATGATACATGTTCTAAAATGGAGGTATTTATGAATGTCAATTGATGTTGCTGCACATGTCTAGTATCAGTTATCTATTGAATTTAATAAGAGAATTGCTAAGTTGTCATTCTTTCTGATTGTTTAAATTGATTGACAAGTTTGTATTCAATTTACCAGTGCACATTTGCTATACTTGTGTGATCGATTGATCGGTTCTTTCAAGTAGAGACTAAATCCTTTTAGTTAATCATAGTAATCATAGAGATTCAATTGGATTATTCAAGTAGAGCTTAGTAATCATATTTTTGCATGTTTATACCAATTGTAAGCATAATCTATGCTAGATAACTTGAATTTTCTTAGAGAAGTGTTGCTCATCTTGATCTCCTTTGACTCTGCATACCCAACAAGGCATTGGTCTCTACACGTCATTATTTGAACTTATTCAGTTTTCTTTACATCTATTATTCAAGCATTCATTTTAGGATTTAGATCAGAATATTGTTGCTGTTTTGAAGTTGGATTTCATTTGTTCACCTCCCATTGCCATTGTGAATAAGATGCTTTAAGAAGATAATCACAAATTAAGTTTGCACCATTCAGAGAGGTACACCCACCCAGGTCCTGCAGCACCTAAAGCATAGAAGATTGAATTCTTTTGATCTTGTCTATTACCCTAAAGCATATCAAGAGATTGGTAGCCTCTTGAGGTATCTTGCCTATGTTTTTGAGAGCAAACAAAACTAAGATCTAAAATGCAAACTAGAAAATCCTTCCACAAAAGAGAAAAACAAAAAAAATAGAAGCTTTGCAAAAATGTGCAAAATAATATTATTGAGGAATTTTTAATTACAAGATATGATTTGCTTTATAAAAGAAAAGATGCATAACCATAATCTTGTTTTGAGCAACAAGATAGCTGAACAAGATAATGATGAGATTAATAAACCTAGGAATTAAATATTACCTAAGTAAAGTTATGCAAGTGTAATTAAATATTAATTACACTAAAATTTGAAGCTCTCTTTATTATTAATCCTCCTCTAAAATTTGGATTAATATCAGAAACATCTGGTTTTCTCCTGTGTGGGGCCAATGCCCAGATTGCTGAAGTTTCAAATTCTTCACTGAAGGCAGAATTTTGCAATGCTGTCTTGACTTCTTCTTCAGAGTCTTGAAAGGGATTATTGGACTTCATAATAGCATTAAAGGCTACTGCATCTACAATTTCCCATTTAGACAGAATCAATACTCCAGCGTGACTCACTAATTTTCTTCCCTCTTCAGGAGTGATGTTCTTAAATTCTTCCATCAATTCAGCTTTTACTTCCTCATCATTCTCCTAGTTTGACCTGTCAGGCCTTAGTTCTCTTCTCTACCTACATTTATCTTGATATTCTTCAATCTTCATCCTCCATACCAATTGCAAGAATACAAGAGTTTTTACAAATGTATTGTCATCTAGAAACTCCTTGCATGCTTCCATTCTTGCATCTTGTACACTTTTTCCTTTCATATCTAAATCAGATAAAACCAATTCAGCTAGTCTAGGAGGGAAGGCATACCAACTTGCATGTCTTGATCAGTAACAATGATTTCATCCATTAGATCCTCCAGTGGTTAATCAATTATTTTCCTTTTAGGGCTTGGCTCAGATGGTGGTGATGGGGGACTATCTTCCGATGATGAATCTAAATCAATAATTTTGATTTCCCCAGGCACTTTGAATTTTGGACGTAGTTGTGGAGGCACCTTCATAATTTTCTTTCCTTTTTTGTCCACTTCTTCCTCATCACTACTGCTATCCTTTTTCCTCCTATAAATGGGCCACCTTTCTATAGGCTGATATGCTGGCCTTGTTTCAATTGGTCTAACACATTGTTCTTGTACACTTAGACTCAATTCTAAATTTACCTTCTTTTTTCTCAAAGTGCCCATAATCTCTTTGAAGTTCTCCATCAAAAAATCAATTTTCTTATGTTGGGGACTAAACTCCAATAGTGGATCATATTTTGGATCCATTTTGTTCACAACATCTAGTAGCTTACTATAAGCTATCAATTTCTCCTTGTTCAACTCCTGTCTATTCAAATCAAACTAATTTCTAATCAGGTCCTCATGAAAGTTGAAATCATACACAAACTTGCCAGCTTTTATTCTTTGTCTGAAAAGAGCAAAGAAACCCTCAGGATCATGTTGTCTCTTTGGACCACATCTCAAATGGTAATCATCAAATAATTTATTAAAATGCATCCAACCTCCTTTTGAAATGCAAAATCAAACACCACTATATAATCTGGGAAAAATGTTCCCTTACTCCTTCCAGTGAGGTTGTCCTCATGAATACAACCTATCTGCCACATAACTTCTGCAAACCCCGCTCTTGGTGGCACATTGTATGGCAGTATATGAGGGGATCCCTAAAAACCATATACTCTCAAGATAGTACTGACTGGGTATGGGATAATGTCGCCCCAATTATGGTAAACCTTCAATTTTGGCTTCCTCCCCTTTGGCCTGAGGAAATCATGCAATTCCTCAGGGATCCTAGGTACATTCACCATCAATATATTCCTTAATCTGGAATCAAAACAACTATCAAATTGCACATAACTAGTACTTTCCTTATTACAACATAAATATGTAGCCCATATCTGTACTGACAATCTTTCTCCATCAATCGATTGCCTTAATTTCAACCTCTCAGAGAAGAAGTCAGCATTCTTAAAAAAAAACATATGCATCAGCATAGACTACCAAAAGAATTGAGTGTTGGTATCATTTTTCTGTAGCTTTGACAACCCTTCATGTATCCTCTCAGCCAAGAAAGAAGTGAAGTCATAGGTGTTGTGCAGTTTTTGCACACACACCCCACTGAAAGTAGGGACCCTATTTTTCTTTCGCTCTTGTTGTTTTGGCCCTTTTATTTTGTGGATTTTCATTCTCTTGGCATGAGCTTAAACATTTATCCTACTTGCTTAGGTGTTTTCTCTAAGTTGCACGTTGAAAATCTTAAGTTTTGGGCCACGTTCAGGTTTTTACCCAGGTTCAACGTTTTCTGCCCCATCCGAATTTTCCTGGATTTCACTCGAAGTCTGGCTCGGTCTGCTTTACACTGTGGTTCAGAAATTTCTGGCCTTCGTGGAATTCCACCTAGGCCGAATTTTTCTAGAATTCCATCTTGCCATCGGTTTTCTAAACTTGGTTGATTTTTAAGCTTTATGCCATTTTTCTTTATCATTTGCATTCTCTTGAGTTGGGATATTTGATCCTTGGGTACTTGGTTTGTTGTGGCATACTGAATTTGTGAATTATTGATCTGGTTGTGATTCCCTTGGCATTTTCATCATTGTTGCTTGCTTGGGCATTCAAATTGTTGTTTGTCTTTGCTGGAGTTGACTGGCATTTTATTCATGGTAAGTACATGTTCCCTTGCTTTTGATTGATGAATGCGAGTTGTGCTTTGGCATTTTAGTTTTGCTTGGAGTTTGAATTTTTGTGTCCCAAGCTTTCTTTGTGCGTTCATGGTTAAAATCTATGGTTTCATGCCTTGCGCATTGCCATTGCATCTTAATTTTCTTTTGAATGAACCTAGGATTCAAAGAGGATCTGTAGGAGGTTCAAGTTAAACGATTTCCATACCCAGGGTCCTCAAATTTGTGATCATTCGATCAATTTGAACAAATTCATGGGAGATTATCGATATTCGAGTTTTTTGTCATCCTTAGGATTTTCCTATTCGGTTGGATTTTCTCGATTTCTCCTTCTTCCCCTTGTTTTCCTGAAGTTCATGCGGTATTGTTATTTTCTTGAAATTCTGGTCTGACTGGATTTTTTGGATTTTCTGGGAAGCTTGGTGAAACTCAAAAATCTGGTGAGATGGATGATTCTAATGATAAATTCTTATGGTTCCATGTTCTAAATTGATGGATTACACTATTATTTGCATCTTTTCTGCATTTTTGATGAGCAATTGTTGATTTTGTGCTTATTTCGCTAGAATCCGCCCGGTCTGGAATTTTTTGGAATTTCCTTGCTATCCTAGATTCTGCAATTGGCTTGAAATCCCGAACTATGTAGACTGCACTTTAACGATATTTCTTGGTCAATTTCAATCTGTGTTTGAATTTATTTGGATGACGAATACATTACTAATGGTGTGCTAATCTTGATTTTCATGTTGTAATGGACATTAATGGTGGTTTGTGCTAAGTGTAGGCTAAATTTGGCTGGGTCATCAAGGAAGTTCTAGAGATGAAATTAATTCAATTAAAGGAGAAATTCAAGTATTGGTTGCTCCACTCCTTGGCCAACTTGGTGAGGTGCGCTCAAGATAAGAATGGAAGGAGGTAGTTAATATAGGGTTGCATTGAAATTTGTGCCTTGGTCTGAATTGCATTAAAGATCCCAGGCCGAACTAGATTGAGTTCAAGCATTTAATGCTAAATTCATTTTATTTTGAATTCTCCTTGGGCTGACCTATTTGATGGCAATTTATTATTGTAAACATTAATTGGGCTGACTTGTTTTTGGCTATTTTTTTGATTGTATAACCTTGGCTAGGCGGACTTGCTTTGGAGATTCCTATAAATTGGGCATTTTGCCTCATTTGTAACATATAGAAGACACATAGATAGATATAATTTTGCTACAAGAACGAATTAGGTAGTAGAGTAGAGTTAGAAGTTAGTCAATTTATGAGCAAGTGTTCTAACAAAACATTGGAATTGTTGTTGAAATTCGGCGATTCAATACAATTGAAGACATTGTGATTTTTTGGTGATCTCTTTTGTGTTGACTTATCTTGCATGGTTCTTATGATTCTATCTTTCAAATTGCTCAAAGTTATTAGATGAATGTTAGATTTAGATTTAGATCTGATTCAATGGTGTTTATGATTTAATGCCTGAAGTGTTGTAGCAATCCCTAGTCCATACTTTTTGCAGCTAGATGATTGTTAGTTGCTTTGCAAAGTTAGCCTGGACCTTTATATTCATTGTGCTTAGTTCAATTGTGAGGATTTATTCATTTCAATTACAATTGGGTTGTCTTGGATGAATGTTCATGATCTAAAAATCATTAATGCCTTAGAAGATTGCATTGTTTCTGTAAGATTGTAGATTTATCTTGGTCAAGCAAGAATTAGTTTATGAGGGATTGGTCCATTTCAAGTATTTCATACTTTGCATTGTTAATCTTAGGAGTAGTTAAATTTAGGAATCTCTGTGAAACCCTAATCTTTTGTTATTTCTTTATCATTTGAGTTAGATTTAGGATTGAAGTATCATTACATTTCTAGATCTAATAAGTTTGAGATCCAGTATTTGCTTGTAGTAAGGTCCCTTTGTGATTACTAGCATTTTCACATTTATCATTAAGTTGTTTATGCATTGTCAAGACTTGAAATTAGAGACCTTGGGGTTATCTCTTGAGGCTTGCTAAGAGAGATTTACCTTTCAAGAGAGATAGGATTTCATATTCTATTTGAGTTGTTGTTGTGCATAAAACATCATCAACAATAGGTCACAAAGAAGTTAGGGTGTTGTATTTGCACCCCCATGAAGATGTATGCAATGGTCATTATCACACCAAGACTGAAACCCAAAATTTGACACAAAGAATAGAAAGTGGCCAGCAAATGGTTTGCAAAACAATTTAATTTGAAAGGTTCTTGGTCACTGGGGCTGATATGAAATTTTGAACCTCCTGCCCTAGCCAGATGAGGTGAAAGCAACCTTGCTGTAAAAAGATATTTCAACTTTGCATACTCTTGCTTCATTTCCTCAAGATTGATAGGAACCAAGTCTTCACTCAGTTCACTCAAGTCAAAAATCTGTTGGACCTCTTCTCTGTTAACGCTTAACAAAACCTTTCAATCATTATCCGTAATTATCCATGTGACAGGGTCATATCTTGTAGCAACTGCCCTAAGTAGGTCTACATCAGGGAATACATTTAGTACCACTAGCTTCCCCATATCATACATCCATCCATTTGAAAAAGGGTGAAGAAAATTCCTCTATCCATACCACAATCTGAACATTTCCAAACTTGTGAGGGGAACCCTAGCATTGGCGATGTTGGAGCAGTTATACACTAACCCTTCCCCAAGGATTTTCCCTCACATTAGAATCAATCCCTTCCTCCTATCATTTGTTGACAAGGGAAATTGATCCAGAAAGTCATCATACAGGTTTCTTTTTAAATAATCAACTTGGCCAGAATGTTGTTTTGGTGGTGCCATCCTGGACAAACTAGGGCTTCCTCACAACGTTATAATTCAAATAGCTAGGACTAACTAGAGAGAAAATTAAAGAACAAAATATTACAATTTCTCACAATCTAAAATTAAATTACAGCCCTAACACATTTATCAACAAACTCAATGACAAACATAGCAAATCCTTTCCCACATTCAAGTACAGAATGACTGGAAGGCACAAAAAATAAACTCATGGCTTTGTTCATAGAAATCCCAAATTCTGCTACAGATACTTGAAATTCCACCTCCGGCTCTGAAATTGCTCCACAAAATAGTTAAATGCTTTGTGATACAAACAAAGCAGGAAAATTGATTTTATGTCAATCAAAACATGCCAACAAGTGTCTCATCTGCCATTAAAACTCAATTGCACACTACATGAACAAATCCAACCATATTTGATGCATATTTAAATTCGAGTCGTCAATCCTTCAGTTTGATCAAATCATCAATGGTCACCTTTAAAATAGGCTGACATAATCGCCAACATGGCAATAAGGGGCCCACCATAGCATATGCTATGAAGTCCACATGGTAGTCACCCACAATATTGCAATCCTACAACTTATGATCGCACGATGGTGGGCAATTGTTGATCTTGAACATCGATGATCTTGTTCCTTCAACGCAGTCGCCAGCCTTACCCTCGAGCAAATTTTCCATCAAGATTATAACATATCCAT
Organism: Sequoia sempervirens; assembly: GCA_007258455.2. Classification (NCBI taxonomy): domain Eukaryota; kingdom Viridiplantae; phylum Streptophyta; class Pinopsida; order Cupressales; family Cupressaceae; genus Sequoia; species Sequoia sempervirens. Next base: position 4,600,076 of record VDFB02256132.1, read on the forward strand.
CAATTTGAAACATGTGCATCTTAAGAGCACTTTTAGTAACCCACCTTTTAATGTATTAAGGTCGGAAAGCATTTCCTTTATTCTTTCAGCTTGATCAGATGAGACATGTGGCACCCACTCATGATATCGCGATCTTGTAATTTTGGATCATGGGATGGCGGGCAACCGTTGATTTATGACAATAATTGATTGACGACATACAAAATTATCTCCATCATCCTCACCAAGGAAATCCATGTGGCGCTCGCCTGTGATTTCACAATCAACCAAATCACCATCACGGGATGGCGGGGAACGACTGAGATCAAATGGTAATTGTTAGAGGTGGTGCAAGTTTGATCCCCCAGTCAGGACATGTGGCGCCCGCCTGTCATATCGCAATCATACAATTCTCGATTATGGGATGGTGGGAAACTGTTGATATCTTAAGGAAAATGATCAATGATAGAGAAAATTTCATCCCTCTACAAAATAAAACATTCATTAAAGGATAAGGGGACATCACTAGGTGGATGGAAAACAATGACATAAGTTGTTTTAAAACCGTGAAACATAGGGAAAACTAGGACTTAGGAAAATAAAACCAATGGAGGAGATAAAATATTAAGACTAAAGGGACCAGGCCTAGATGAACCGATAGGACATAAGATGTTTTAAAAACCCCCCCAAAAGTGATAGTGAGATAGATCCTAACCAAGGCATAAAATAACACAATGGTTTTACATGTAGGCAAAGCTAAAACCCCAACCCTTAAAACTTTTCCAACACCATGAAAAACTAGAGACATAAGGCAGGACATGAGTGACAAACAAGGAGAAAAAATTTGAAGCTCCATCAAAACACACTTTAATTCCTCCAAATCTCCTAATTGCATGATTAAACCTTGTTTAATTAGGAATTAAACTATTTTTCTTCTAAAAGGGGAATATCCCCATGGAATATTCCTTATCCCCTTTTTGCATAATTAAGAATTTCTTTTAATTTGCAAAATTCCTTTTATCCTCACCCAAATGAATATTCCAAGGAATATTATTATTCCTCCATCATTTAAAAAAGGGATATTTTTCAGTTAGCTTTTTATGCAAGTTTTAAACTTTAACATTTTGAACAAGTCGCCTTTGACCTATGTGAGTAGGTCAAAAGTGTGTTTGTTTGAAGAAAATGTGAGCCCTTGATTAAATCCCTTCATGCATTCTCATTCATTGATGAGAATCCATGATCCATGCCTCTTCTTCCTTTCATCTTTGACCATTGATTGATCTTTTGATCTCAACCCTCCTTTTTTCATTTTCTCTCATATAAATAGAGCACTATTTGGAGACAAATGGATCCATCTTTCAATTGCAAACTTATGTTGTTGAACTCACTTGCATTCACACTCACTTTTTACTCACTTTTAGCTTGTTTTAGTTCACTTTTAATTGCATAATAGCTTTAAGATTCCATTAATGGCTTCCATGCATCCATCTTAGTTTGTATATGAATTAGGGTTTCCATATTTTAGTTTAGAATCAGCTTAGATTATCTTAGTAATTACATAATTAGATCAATTTGAGCACAAAATCATGTTAATTTCTAGTTTGCATCATGTTTAATTTAGCATAAATCATGTTTTCATCCATTTATCACAATGGTTTCATCGATTCTCTTCCATAGAATCGATTGAAATAGGCTCACAAATCATGAGATTGGGAAAGGGTCATTGTTCCACATCAACATGACACCAATTCCAAAATGGGATAAGTTTCAAATGGGTTAGAGTATTAGTTGTTTTCGTAGTTTGTAATTTTTCAGTTTCAATATATGCTTAGTTTAACTTTCAATTTGAATAATCTTGTTTGAGATTGACGTTTAGTGGCTAAGTTATGTTTTGATTCATCATAGATCAAGTGCCATCAACCCACACTGACAATCCTTGTCTCACAAACAAGATCATTCAAATTGAAAGTTAAACTAAGAATTTATACAAAATGAAAGTTACAAACTATGAAAATAGTTAAATTCCTACTCTAACCCATTTGAAACTTATCATGTTTTGGAATTGGTGTCATGTTGATGTGGAACAATGACCCTTTCCTAATCTTGTGATTTGTGACCATGTTTCAATCGATTCTATGGAAGAGAGTCAATGAAATCATTGTGATAAATTGATGAAAACATGATGCAAGCTAAATTAACATGATTATATGCTAAAATTGATCTAATTGTACAATTTCTAAGCTAATCTAAGCTAATTCTAAGCTAAAATATGGAAACCCTAATTCATATACAAACTAAGATGGATGCATAGAAGCCATTAATGGATGTCTTAAGCTATTATGCAACTAAAATTAACTAAATTAAGCTAAAAGTGAGTAAATTGAGAGTGTGAGTGTGAGTGAATTCAATAGCATGACTTTGCAATTGAAAGATGGATCTATTTGTCTCCAAATAGTACTTTATTTATAAGAGATCAAATGAGAAATGGAGGGTTGAGATCAAAAAGATCAATCAATGGTCAAAGATGAAAGGAAGAAGAGGCATGGATCATGAATTCTCATCAATGGATAAGAATGCATGATGGGATTTAATCAAGGGCTCACATTTGCTTTAAACAAACACACTTTTGACCTACTCACATAGGTCAAAGCTGACTTGTTCAAAAGGTTAAACGTTAAAACTTGCATTAGAACCTAAGTGAAAATATCCCTTTTTCAAATGATGAAGGAATACAAATATTCCTTGGAATATTCATTTCATTGAGGATAAAAGGAATTTTGCAAATTAAAAGAAGTTCTTAATTGTGCAAAAATGGGGTAAGGAATATTCCATGGGAATATTCCCTTTTTAGAGGAAAATTAGTTTAATTGTTAATTAAACAAGGTTTAATCATGCAATTAGGGTATTTGGAGGAATTAAAGTGATATTTGTTAAATTAAATAATTTAATAAATGGAGGGGAGAGATGAAATAATATTTAATTAAATAAATTAGGGTTATTCAATTAAGGGTATGTATAGGATCATGATGGGCCAAAAAGTGGTGATATATAAGTGATATGATGGCCCATGTGGCTGACTACTTTTTTTTACCCAAAATTGATGAAACAAAAATAGTTTTTAAAGGAAATTCTCAGCTTTCCACAATATAAATTATGCTTTACTTTGAATTTAATAAATAATTATTATTCATTTTCTATTTGAATTATGACTAAAGTCCTGATTGATAGGCTGATTAAAAAAAATCTATAGCTTTCAAACGGTATAACATTTTTTGAATTAGAAACTTGTGTCACATTCTATACTTTGCATACTATAGGATTAAAAAAAAAAATTCATGAAGTTTTGACCAAGTTAAGGTGGTCAAACATACGAGTTTTTATATTTTTTAAAAGTTGTAAGAAAAAGATCATAATTAATTATTTACTTGGAGAAAAAATACAAAAAAATATGCATCACATCGGGACATGAATCATCTACTTGTATCTAAAATATTATAAAAAAATATTATCATTTTATTGTGGTTAGGGTGGTCAAACAGACACCTACTTATTTTTTCCTTGAAATTTAAGTACTACTGCATTGAAATTTCAAGTTTTCACCAACTAGATTTTTGATTTTTTTAAATAAACTTAGTAGTTTAGAAACTACATTCAATTTGCTACAAATTCTATTCTTGCATATTTTCGAAATAATATAGATAACTTATTCAAATTTTTACGTCAAGTTGCCTAACTCTAATTTTTTTGAATTTTTTGCCACTTAAGGACCTTTTTTTTTCATGATGATCCTGCACATACCCTTAAATAAGATGACTTAGGGAACTAAATTAAATGTTTTGATTTATTTAATTTAATGAGATGAAATGTTAGTGTGAAGGGGGAGTGAATTATTTTGAATTGATGAATTAGGTTAATGGATGAAAATGATGCCATTAATTAAATTAGCTAGGTTAATTTAATTAATTAAGTGAAAAGAGGATGGGTTTAAAGAGGAAATGATGTTAGTAAACTTGTTTCAAATGTGTGATAGCATTTAGGACATTTTTATGTGTCTCCATCGACATCCACAAATTCTGAACTTAATAAAAATAAGACAACATTCTACTTTTTATAAAACATAAGGCCTCATAAAATCAATTAAAAATGATGAATGGTCAAGATTCATCCTCCAAAATAAATGGTAGTAGATTAATCTCTTCACATGGGCGATGTCAGCAAGTAGTCCCGTTAACAGTTAATTGAATTCCCTGTAAAATGAACAATTGAACTTTATTAAATATTAAGTCATAAACTTAATTGGCATATACATTTAATTCATGACTTTAGAATTAAGTTTAAAAATGCGTTAATGTTTCCCAAACATCAAATAAGTTCAATTTTAATCTGTATTCCCATGAAAATGTGATTTATTCCCGTTTTAAACATTCATTTCCAAACTTTTTAATTTAGAAAATTACCTCAAATGATTATCTTGTTTTTGTTCCTTGTCCTATCAACTTTCTAGATCATTTTGAAAATTTAAATTTTGTTAAGAAACAAGGGAGATATGGCCATTTTCGTGAAACTGGTTTTTTTTAGATTTTTGGATTAAAAAAAAATAGGAACCAGAAACCAGTAACTCTTAAAAAACCAGGAATCCTTAAAATATTAAGAATCCTTAAAAAATGAGAATCCTTAAAATACCAGGAATCCATAAAATACCAGGAATCCTTAAAAAACTGTGAATCCATAAAATACCAAGAATGCTTACAAAACTAGGAACTTGGAACCGAGAAATTTTTAATTTGAGTTTGCAAATGCACACTTTTCTTCTGGTAACCCTATTCCCTAGAAGCCATAATTTTTTTATTTTAAATTATTTTCAAAATAATCAAAAGAAAACCCTCATTATTTTCCTATGATCTTTCCATCCATGATAAAAAATCAACTTAAAAAAAAAACGAAAAAATAAAGGGGAACTAGGAACCAAGAGTTTGGTGCACAATTTCTTCTCGTAACATAAAAAACTTCTTTGAACCCAAACCCACTTATTTTCTAAGTATCCTAAAAAATTCCAACAAGTAACTCATTATTTTTCAACATTCTACCCATTCATGACAGTATTTCAACCATTAAGAATACCAAATTTTGGATTTTGAATTTATGATAAAATTTCAAGTGTTTTGACCATTAAGGTAATTGATTTTGAGGTTTAGTGGACTCGGAGAAACCACAGAGACCGCAAGGCAAGCCATACCAAGCCAAAAAAGGGGGGGTCCTTGTTTTTCCAAAAGTAAAAAATGGAGCATGTTGTGAGACCACACAACAAGTACCTTATTAGGCTTTGTTGATGATACTCTTATTTTCAATATTTATCTTTCTCCTTAAGTATCACTTAAGGGGGGTGTCATAATGAAAAGAGTTATTATTAAACTTGTTAGTTTCTACCATATCTAGGAGAGTCATATTCACACTTGTTGGTGTAGGCTTTTATTTTCCTAGTGGATCAAATTATTTTCCCTTAGTCCTAGGTTTTCCCTACACTTTTATTAATCTTTCTTAGGACAATAAAGTGAGTTCATCATTTAATAACTAGAAGATAAGTGATGTGGTGTCTCCTTCCTCAAAGGGTGGAACACTCTCCATTTTTGGTGGCTAATTCTTATTGGTTGGATTTTCCACCTCTATCATCTCCTTAGTTTTATATAAACTCACTACCTAGCTTGTATTTGCATATTTTTATATACTCTTGCATATTCTAGCATTGTTGTATAAAGTTCAACATACATGCACCTCGATGCATGTTGTCATTATTATGTAGATTTTTTTGAGCTCTTAATGCAATCTTGTCATCTTGAAATTTGCACATCTCTTAGAATCTCGAGTCTATAAATGTGTTATTTCATTTATAGTTTTATAGCTTATCTCTCTCATAGAAGATCTTGGTTATTCAATCTATTTTAGATTTCTAACATGGTATCAAAGCTTATATTTTGAGAGTTTTGAGTATTTGAATTATTGATTAAGATATTGGAGTTTTTCTATTATCTTATAAATTCTTGTATTCTCTTCTCCTATGTTTCAATACGATTTGGAGAATAAAAAATGAATTATGAAGATTTGTTAATCCTATATTTGCATGTATTTTGTTTGTGAGTTGTAGTGATTATAGCTATTTTTTCTATAGTAGCATCATTTTTGGCTATCCCATTGCATCTAGGAGGCTTAAGAAAGTTAGATTTTGCTTTTGTTTCACTCAATTTGGCCACCATATGACATACTAGGAAACAAGGGTTTGATGTTTAGCTCTAGTGAACAACTTTTTGCAAGTGCATTTTTGACCAAAATGGACCAACAATTTTTCTTGGATGACCAAAAACCCCTATTCTCATATAAAATTTATCTATTTTAGATGAATTCATTTTTTGGAAAATTTTTAATTTGCTAGGGGGTCATCACTATAGGCTAAATTTAGCTATTTTAAAACAAAAATCATAACTTTTCACTACGGTGTCAATTTTTGGAAAGTGAGATATCATTGGAAAGCTACATACGAGAAATTTCCATCCATAGAGGTATTGACAACATTTTTTTCCATTTTCTACTAGATATAGTAAGTTGAAGTTGTTGCATTTTTCTTTAATAGGCCATAATTTTCACCCCATAACTCTAGTTTTTGCAAACAAAAAGGAATTGGAAAGGTATTGAAGAGTAATACAAATATATAGGTATAATTTTTCCAAATTTTATTTCAAGTTCATTTTGTATCATAATTTGTAATCTTGGCTATTTTGAGCCTATTGAGCATTGTATCTTGGAAAAGGATTTGTAAATGCACTAATCATAATGTGTTAGACACACAAGAAAACTAAGAGGGGGAATGAATAAATTTTATGTATTAAAACCTTCAAACCCTTATCAATCTTTAAACACTTATTAAGGATCAACATGAATGTAAACAAAATACATCAACAACCATACACAATAGAACACCAGATTTTATGAGGAAAACTCAATAAGGGAAAAAACTATAGTGAGGATTTACTCAAATATATATGAATAACAATACTGATTACAAAAGGCTCACTACCCAAAGGATTCACTCTCCAAAAGAAAGAAAGGATCACTACCAAGGGCTTATTGTCTAGGAAGATCACTTATTTTGGAATATAAGATATTACAAAGAAACTATTACAAGGAGGTTCACTACCTTAGAGCAATAGGGAAATCCACAAGAACAAATCTTCACCATCCATAACCTTTGACTCACTACCTCCAACAACTTTAGGCACACTGAAATGTAGACAACTTCTGTTCATTTCTTCTGATAGTCTTTGGCATTCATGATTTCACTCAAATATCAACACTTGATAAAATACACTTCTCAAAAATTTGATCTTGTATATATATCTTTCACAACCATGAATAACCTTGTCCAAGTCAGCTTCAAAGAAACGTATGCACCTCAAATGTGCAACTTCCAAATATGTTGACACCAAACACTTTTGTAGTGGAAAGAATTAAAGGTGGACCATACCAAGGGTTAACCAAGACCCAAATATACATTGATACACTACACTCGACTTCCATAATCTATGAATCACATTCTTAAATAGTGCTAACATGCTACATTAGATAAAATGACATTAATGCTACGAAGAAACCAATATTTACACACTTCACCAAGTCTAGAAACATCCTATACACCACATAGAAATGTTACAAAGTATCATAGAATATTCAAAATAATTGGCACAATCATATGCAACTGAGAATACTATCATCTTATGCAACTAGTCAAACCGCCACTAAGGCACAACAAATGAACCAATCTTGTAAAACAACTGAACACCAAACCATCCAACGGAAGATAGATACAAGAATCATTAGCAAATTCCCAAATTCATAAGATAAGAAACTATAGTGCGGAGAAATGTCGATCAATTTCATTTCTCCCAAAAAACTCTCTTCATAAACTAGAGACAATCCATCACACTATCAAACACATCTTCTATTGTCACATGATCTAAAACCTATAACTATGGATATAACACCTTCAAAGACCATTGATCATCACATCCAAACTACACATGAACATCTTCAAGCATGAAGAAATGTGGGGCATAATACAAAATACATCCTTTACACCTTGCACACTCTTTATACATTTTTTCTTAAAAGCACTTGGAAACCAAGTGATCATGTTGCATCTACAACACCTACTCAACACTGCAAACACCTTCTCATCAACACCGCACTAGAGGTTGACATAAATAACAACATAGTGCAACAATATCCCATTTTTTCATTGATGACAAAACCTGCTAAAAACCATCAACAAAAAAAACAAGTTCGATCTCCAACTCTCAAGAAGCTCTCCCCTCACTTGGACATCTTTCTCTCTCCACTTTTTTTACAATTCTTTCCCCATGTTTTTTAGACTTCACTCTCTCTCCCTTTGACATCAATGGAAAAGGGAAACACCTACACATTTCACTTATCTCTCTCACTTTTAGGTGCAAGATATGCCCCCTAATTGTGTTACCCCAAAATTTGATCTTGAAAATTTTCAAATTTTCAGTGCATCCTATATCCTTTGGACCCTATCGGATCACAAAAATAATTAATTTTGAAAATCTGAAAGAGTTGGTGTGAAATCATTTTTCAAGCTTGACCATAACCTCGTTTTACCCAGTTTTCCTAGTTCTTATGCCAAAATACCTTACCATTTGCAAAATTTTAAACTTCACATTTTCCTGTTGCCAATTTGCAAACGAGACCAAATTTTTCTTTTTGCATTGCCGGAGATGGAATGATTTCTAGGTTTTTCTATGGGTAGTAAAATCATCTTTTTATCCAGATTTCACAAAAAATGGAGTCATGTTATGGAGAATATGAAAATTTTTGTCTTTAAGCCAAAATGTGGTTTCAAAAGAGACGAATAAAAGCATCATTGGGGTATTATTATTTTTGATCAGTCTCAGGTGACACTTTAAGGAAATGTTGAAGGGGTCCCACCAGTTTTGAAAGTTATAAACAAGAAACATCATGTGTCAGGAATTTTATAAGTTTTTGAACCCTAAAAAGCCACGACTCTTTAAAAAATTGATGATTTGTAAGTTTCCTAACTTCAAAAGGGCACGACTTCAAGGTTCTAAAGTTAAAAATACCCCCGACTTCCTGATATGTCACAACACATATGGAAAATGTGGAAGCATGAAGCCAAAGACCACAACTACCACCAACACCCTCCAAGTCTATACCAAGTGAGAGATTTCAAGCAGGCTACAAATCATCCAATAAAATTCTTTCAAGAAATGTAGTATTAAGAAATGAAATGGTGTAGGATATAGCAAGGCTTAGTTGAGTCTACAGTAACTACTTTAGCACGCCTACAATAAACTACAATTATTGTTCCTCTTAAACAAAAAGTTGATATGCTATGGAGTTTTATTAAGAATCATCTCAATTCAAAGATACTAGTATTCCTTTCAAGTTGTAAGCAAACTCAAAGATTATTGGTACTTTAAAGCAACTTGTAGTCTATATCAGGTCCACTAGTAGGGCTTTATCAAAAGATCCAGATCTAAAATACATTGCACAATGGGCATTTGTGACATATTTACCGTCAATCCTTTTGTGTTTTGATAAGGAAATGTTTGATGTATCTAAATTACCAATAGAATACTTCTTTGCTTCTTTAGGTCTCCCAACTGCTCCTTGAATCCATTTCTTTAAAAGAGGTGGAAACAAGCCAAACACAAACATGGGGAGTGAACTTGAAAAAGAGACTAAAGAGTGAGAGGGGATTGTTGATGAAGATGGCAGTGTAGATGATGGAGATAAGAGCCATAGGGTAAATTATATGAATATTTCCATGCTCTAATCAACATAAGTATGAAGGAGAAGTTTTTTCAAGGCTACTATCATCTTTGTAGAGGGGATGATAAAAAATAAAATATATTGGATTAGATACATTAGCTCTTTCCATAAAAAACAACCAGTGTTTGAATAGGTTTTGGAATTGATATTTTACAAAGAGCATGGTAAGAGGTGAAGATCATAGTGTGGTATACTCTAATAGGTGGATTTCATTCCTATATATTAAAATATTCTTGATTTTTTTGTTTTTAAAGTCGAGGTCCATTGTCTTCTATGTAGCCACAAGATTTTGATGGGACTGCCACAGTTCACCTTTGGAGTATGAGATTTATACAAAATTAAATGATTCAAAGCATTTGAAGGTGTCAAATGATACAGAGTGAAGCATCCTCTCTCAAATTGGCAGAGCCAATTAAGTCAAATGGAGGTGCAAAGCACACATTGGAATGCCTTGTTACTATCATAAGCAATATTGCTAGAGAGGAGCATTAATATTATATTTCATTTACATGATAAAGACCTTGCATCTCCAAAACCAGAAGAGGACACACTTTTGGAGCAAATGATAAGGGCAACCCGTATAATGCAATCAAGTGATGCAAAATGATACTTTATGGAAGATGAACATTTTTGTATAAATATTGTAGAATACATGGTAGCTAGTGTAGTTCCGATTGCTCATAACTCTCTAGGACCAAATATGATTATTGTTTTAAATGAAGAACATGTTGGTGTTATAAGATATGTCCAAATGTGATATTCTCAAAAATACCATTATTTGGAGGGACATCATATAATTAATGTAACTAGAATTATTAGAGGTGGGGACCACATCAAAAAAAAGAAATTGAAAATCCATGAGAGGAACCAAAGCCTTTATAAGGAAACTGAATTATTTTCAAAGAAAATTGTGCAAAGTTACCTAGAAACATAAACACTTATGTGAAAGAAAAAGGTGGAAATTTTTGGAATTGTTTAGTTTTCGAGAAGTGGTTGTGGAAATAGAAAAGTCTCATTGGGGAAGCTTATTTATTGTAAAAATATTTATAAATGGAGGATCTTTATCTATCTTTTTCTTAGTTATTTAGGGGAGGACAGAGCTTTTCAGTCTTCTTTTCACATAGTTTTATTGTTCAGAGGTGTCAATTTTGTGTACTCTCATATTGGCACTAGAGAATAAATAAATTATTGCTAATCTATGTATTGGTTAATGTTTTCTTTAATTGCAAATGAACTTTGTATCTTTGTAACCACTCTTTGGTGTTCATTTTGTCATTTCAAACTCTGTATGGGTTCATTTTTGAAACTTTGAATTTGGAAATTAATTCATATGTTGGAAAGAGGCCTGTTGCTTACTTGTTTCCTAGGTATTGCTTGTGGGTGTGAGATAAATGAACTATGTGTCAGTTGTTTGCATTCACTCCATTCTAAATTAGTCTTGCACATCTATTACATGGTTATGGGTAGATGTTAATGAACCTTTTCTACTTTTTGGTTAAAATCATACCTAGTTCGCATTCATTTTAAATCATTTCCTAGGTAGTTGTGCCTTGTAAAAAAAGCAGAGAGAACTTGCAAATATCATTGCAAGTGACTCAACTGTTGGTCAGATTATCATTTATGTGGGATAAATATTATAAAATAGGAGTGAAAAATATGTCAACCAACAGACTGCGCCAACCAGAGATATCACTACCTACTCCCCCTCAGAGGTAGCCTTCATCAGTCCAAGACAAAGAATTCATCTTGAATTGCACCCCTAGACAGATGCACCATCTTTTGCATCTAGTTGAAAGGAGGGAAATAACCCCTAGCTTGTTTCTAAGATACTCAAATGTATATTTTGGAAGAGCCTTTGTGAAACTGTCTGCTATTTGATCCTTTGTAGGTACATACTCCAACTTTACTTCATTCTCAACAAATTTGTCTCTTAGAAAGTGATACCAAATATAGATATGCTTTTTTCTTGAATGCATTACCAGATTTGTTAAAATATTGATAACACTTGTATTACCACACAAGACAGAGATATGCTCATCATATGATACTTTGATAAATTTCAATGTCTGCTTCATCCACAAAACTTGTGCACAACAAGATACAACAATATATTCTACCTCTATAGTAGATAATGCCATTGAATCTTGCTTCTTACTCAATCAAGAAACTAGTCTATTTCTAAGGAAAAAAAAACCTCTACTTGTACTTCTTCCGTCATCCACACAACCTACCTATTCTACATCTATATAAGCACTCAAGGAGATGTCAGTATCCTTAGAATACCATAAACCATAGTCTAGAGTGCTCTTCAAATATATGAATATCCTTTTGACTTCTACCACATATGATTCTCTATGATCTTCTTGAAATCTTTCCACAAGACATAGTACATTAGTGTTATCCGATCTAGTTGTAGTTAGATATAGTAATCCACCAATCATTGTTCTATACTTGGTCTCATCTATCTTAAGAGATTCATCATTTTTTTTCAATTTACAACTTTTAACCATGGGAGTACATACTAGTTTAGAGTCATCCATTCCAAACTTATTTAACATTTTCTTAACATATTTTTATTATGGGATGAATATACCATTTTTTGATTGAATGATTTGTAGCCAAAGAAAGAAATTCATGTACTCAAATATTGACATTTCAAAATCATATTTCATCTCCTCTAAAAACCTTTTACTCATTCCCTCATTTCCTCCAAATATTATATCATCAACATACACAACCACAATTAGGATTTAATCTCTCTCAACTTTAAAGTAAAGGTTTCTATCTGCAATACCCATTTTGAATCCCTACTGCAATAAGTACTTGTCCAATCCTATATACTAGGTTCTAGGATCCTATTTGGGCCCATATAATTCCTTTTTCAACCTAAAAAACATATCAATATATTCTGATAACTAAAAATCTTTCGTTTGTTCAATGTATACCTCTTCTTCTAGCTCACCATTCAAAAATGTAAACTTTACATCCATTTGATATACCTTGAAGTCTTTATGTGCTACAAAAGACAAAATAATCCTAACAACCTCCATTCTTGCTATGTAGGAGTAAAATACTCTTCAAAATCTATTCCTTCCACTTGTGAGTAGCCTTTACACACAAGCCTATCCGTTTTTCTAATAGCTTGTCCATTCTCATTCAACTTGTTCCTAAAAACCCATTTTGTTCCTATCACATTCTTGTTTTTTGGTCTTGGGGCTAGTTCCCATGTCTAATTCTTCTCAATCTACCTCAATTCTTCTTCCATAGCTTTGATTGAATTTTCATCCTTGCAAGCTTCAATAACTATTTTAGGTTCTACTTAAGAAAGTAAACAAAAATTTACCTATTCATCAAGGTCATAACAACTTTTCTACTTATCAACACACCTTTTATTTTGTCTCAAATTATTTGATCCTCAGATGATTGTTTTTCACATACTTAGGATTCTTTTCTAAAGCTTCTTCCTCTTCCACTAGCATCTCCTTTTCTTTCTCTTCTTCTTTTTCTTCTTATAGATGCAAGGGTATTCATCAGATTCATATCCTTCTATCGATACTGAGATCTGATGTGATTCTTCATCCACTCTGACACTTGCACTTTCAACTTTCTTTAGCCTTTTGTTGTAGCACCTATATGCCTTTCTATTTGTAGAATATCCAAGGAAGATTCCTTCATCTAATCTTAAATCAAACTTTACTAAGCTCTCATCTCTCCTAATATAAAATTTACATCCAAACACTCTAAAATATTTCACAATAGGAGTTTATCCATACCATAACTTTCATAGGGGGTCTTTGAAATGTTCACTCTTTCTTTTCCTTTGTTGAGAATGTAGACTGTGGTATGAATAGCTTCTTTCTAGTAGAAAACTGATAGATTTTCTTCCTTCAACATGGTTCTCATTACTTCCTAAATTGTCCTATTCTTCCTCTCCATGACCCCATTCTGCTATGGAGTCCTAGGAGATGAGAAATGCCTTTTTATCCTATGATCTTCAAAACTATTGTTAAAATAATTTGAGTTGAACTCACCACCTCTGTTAGACCTCAAAAACTTGATTTTTAGATCCATTTCATTCTCAACCATAGATTTAAATTCTTTAAACATATATAGAGCTTCTAATTTTTCTTTGAGAAAGGTCACCCAATTCATTCTAGAGTAATCATATATTAACAAAATAAAACACTTGTGACCTTAAGAGCTTATTATTCTGATACATCCACATAGTTCTATATGCAACAACTCCAAAGTTCTTGTGGTAGAGTATTCTTTAGTTTTGAAACCCTTCTTTGTCTATTTTCCAACTTGAAATTCTTTCCAAATTGCATTGATTGGATTTGTAATTCTTGGAATGTCTCTTATATCATGAGTAGAAATGATCTTCACTAGGCTATCAAAATTGATATGACCCATTCTTCTATGCAATAGCCAACTTTCATTGATTTGTGACATAAAGCACTTACTACCAGCACCTTTGAGCTGATATACATTCCCTTATGTCCTTATTCCTATAGCAACCAAAGTTCCAGAGCTTCCTTTTATGATTTCATAACCATCATCCTAAAAAACTAGATTGTATCCTCTGCTACACATTTTTCCTACACTTAAGAAGATTATTCTGAAGACCCTTGGAATAAAGAACACCATATTTCTTATGCCTTCCATCAAAACTAATTGAACCTTTTCCACATATCGTAGCACATATGTCATCACAAAACTTAATAAGACCACCATCATACTTTTCAAGTTTAACAAACTTACTCTTATCACCTATCATATGATTTGAGCATGTGTTTTCAATTATCCAATAGTTTCTCTTCTCTCTTGCATGAAAGATAGTCAACATAGTTCCTTCAATGCTATGACCTATTTTTGGAGAAATTTCCTTCACGCATATTTTAGGGTTAAAATACAATTAGTTCCAACATTGAAAACCATGAACATACACTCATCACTTCTATCATCTAGATATTCTACTTCCTCATCATCAAATGTGTCATTGTCTTCTTTAACATAATAACTCTTCTTGAAATATGATCTTTAATTTTGTCATTTGAAACTTTGTCAGGATATTTTGAAGCATAATGACCTATCTTACCACAATTGAAATACTTGAATGGTAACTTACCTATGTATTTTCCATTGCCCTTTTTCAATCTTCTTAAAAAATTTCTTCCACTTCATCAAGATCATCCAAATCAGATTCATCAATCCTCTCATTCTTGTTGACTTTAAAAGTAGTTTCTTTCCTTAGAGCATCTTTTTCAAACTCTCTTAATTCAAAATTAGTTAAAGCACCAAAAAAATTATATCTAGAATATTGATCCAAATTTTGAGCTTCCTCAATAGTAGAAACTTTAGCACTATAAGATTTAGGAAGGTTTCTCAATACCTTTTTTACAATTTCACTTTCCTCTAGTTTTCCACCAAGACTGTTGATGGTATTGACAATTTCATCCACCCTTAGTATGTAGCCTACAATATCTTCATCTTCAGAAATTGTTAAGGTTTAAAAATTTTCTTTGAAATTCTATATCCTTGCTTGCTTGACCTTAGCATCTCCTTCATAAATAATTTTCAACTTCTCCTAGACCTCTTAAGGAATTTTGTAGCTTATCACCCTCACAAGTTTTGAATTAGAAAGCCCATTCAAAATAACATTCATTGCTTTTCCATTGTTCTCGTAATCCTTGATATCATCTTCACTTGTCATACAAGTAGTAGGCATAAAATATCCATCTTCAACTGATTTACATACACCAAACCCTAATGAGACAAGAAAGGATTCCATCCTTGATTTCTAGAAGGCATAGTTTCTTCCATCAAACATAGGGGCTTTGACACTATTTTTGTGCACCATTTGGATCTACCTCAAGTAGTTAAGCTTCTTCCAAGGAACATTTGCTCTGATACCAATTGTTATAGACACATGGCAACTGAGAGAGGGGGCTAAATCAATTGTTCATTTAAACCTTCAAACCCTAATCTATATTTAAACCCTTATTGAGCATGAATGTGAATGTTAATAAAACACATCAACAACCATACACAATAGTACACCATATTTTATGTTGAAAACCCAATAAAGGAAAAACCACTGTGAGGATTAACTCACATATATATGAATAACAATACCAATTAAAAAAGTCTCACTATCCAAAGGACTCATTGTCCAAAAGAAAGAAAGGTTCATTGCCTATGAATACCACTTCTTTTTAAATATAAGAGATTACAAAGAAACTATTACAAGGAGGTTCACTACCTCAAAGCAATAGGGGAATCCACCACAAAAACTCTTCACCATCTTCAACCTTCAGCTCACTACCTCCAACAACTTTAGGCACATTGAAATGTAGACACCATATTTTTGTCTGCTTCTAGTAGTCTTCAATGTTAATGCTCACACTTAGATCTCAACACGTGATAAAATACACATCATTTCACATCACCTCTCACACCAAACACTTCTCTAACAATTGATCTTGCATATATATCTTCCAAAACCATGAATAACCTTCTCCAAGTTGGCTATAAAAAAATGTATGTACCTCAAATGTGCAACCACCAAATAGGTCGGCACTAAACACTTCCATGGTGGAAAGAAGTGAAGACAAACCACACTAGGGATTAACTAGGACTCAAATATACACCAAAATGTTACACTAGTCTTCCATAATCCACAAAGCACATATGCAAATAACACTAACACACCAGGTTGGCCAAACCATCATTAATGCTACCAAGAAACCAAATACACACTTCATGAGGTCCATTAGGACCACATAGCAATGTTGCACAATATCATGGAATATTCTAACACCAACAGAATATTCAAAATTGCTGGCACAAATATATGCAATTGATAATACTATCATAAATCCAATTCCCTGAATTGTGTGATATGACAGTGTTGTGTTGATGGTGTGAGTGTTGTAAACCAATTTATGTGATTCTTATGGATTGATTGTAGAAATTATCCTAATTAAAGGAAATGAATGAATTCTTAAGATGCAAATTCATTATGTTGTGAAATGATTGACCTATTTGTCTAAGTAATGATGATTGTGTAACTGAGGGTAAATTCTAAGGATTAGATTAAATCAAATCAATATAAAAGACAAAAACCCAAAGATCTATCGAGTACAAAGGAAATTAAGCAATAAAACGGTTATACCTATAAATAACATTTTCCATGATTACCTCCATAGCACCTTCTTGCTTGTTGGATGATATTGTGCCCTCAGATTCATTGTGCGAGCAATCTACAAATGTCTAAGACCTACAACAAGATTTGAAGGATTTATGCAATGTCTAAATGTCTATGACTATGACAATGTCTATGAAAATAATGATTACTAATGCCAAATGACTATAATGACTATTAAATTAAAAATGAAGTTGTCGGATCTTGAAATTATGAGTAAAATTGTCTTTTATAGAAAACACAATTTTGAGTGGACGGATGAGATCGAATTCTAAGAAAGTCCTAGAACGAGAGGTCTAGATTAACTCTGAGAATCCCTAATCAGGGTTAGGGAAAAATCATTAATCAAATGGTCAAGATAATATCTTAGATAATCAGATCGACGATGGAGAATAAATGAGATAAATTAATTAGAAAATAAAGATTTTCAAAATCAAGAGGATAAAGACTGTCTGATTTGTGAGATTCAAAAAATCCAGAAGATAAGAGTCAAACTGAAGATTTGATTTGGAAAATCAAGAATCTGCCTGATTACTTGATTTTTGGAAGATTAGTTACCAACTTGAATTAAATTAATTCAAATTATGGATTTTATGAGACAATAAATAATCTTTTTCAGATTATTTACCAAAATGAACTGTCAGTTAAGATTGTGATGACATTTTAAATAATTTAATTTATTTAAAATGAGAGGAATATTAACTTGGAAATTAAATAATTAAATATAATTATTTAATTTAGCAGATAAGATTAATTAATTAAATAAATTAATCAATCCATTTAATTCAAGACAATTAGTGACATATTAAATAAAATAACAAAACTTATTTTATTTTAATAATCGTGAAGAAGAAATAAATGACAAAGGGGAATTCAACAAATTCAAGAAATCTCTTATTTTAATTACAAAGACGTAGACAATTAATAACGTATTTAATAAATAAATAAAATTTATTTATTTAATAATCATGAAGAATCAAAGGACATGAATTAATTAAATAATTATGAATTATTTAATCAATAGTCGAATGTGGACCAAGGACATAATTAAATGTCATAATTATACTAGGCAAAAGTGGTAAAAATGAAGCTTACAGGCCTAGGTCATTTTTAGGTGTCTACATTTTTCCCCTCTTTGTCATAATGTAGCATGTCACATTGTGACAAAGAAAACAAGTCAAAAGTATGCCCCAGTGCAAAATAAGATGAGGAAGAATGACAAGGGGGGTTACGGTATTCCTCCTCGAGAGGATAGACAGGTTCAAAGACCATGGGTGTGCTCTCGAAATTGATGAGAAGACTTAGAATATGAAGAGACAAAGAAATGTTAGTGCAAAAGAAATGGATGATGATATGGATGCAATGCCTATATGAGATGGGAGAGAGAAGATGACAAGACAAAAAGATATGCATGTTAGTTCCTATACCAAATCCTTCAAAACCTTACCGTAGGACTTTAATATTTATTGCTCTTAATCATCATTGGGCTAGTTGTTGTGATGGGTAACAAACACCATGATATGACATAGATCAAGGTGTACAAGGTCATACCATCACATAAGACAAGTAGTCACAAACAAGGATGATCATGACTCATACCAAGAGCGTTATTGCCCCAGTCTTTCTCATAATCAACCACAAGAAAAAAAAGACAAAAAATATAAGTCATGAAACGTCATTGCTCCTCTAAATCCTGTTGCCAGGACATCCTTGAGGAACTAGCAACATGATTGCCTAAAAGAAACAAAATAAAGCCATTACCATGATATGTCATTGTTTTTCTAAATACTTTTATCGGGATCTCGCTGAGAAACTAGTAACATGAGTGTCAAAAGACAAGACAAATGTCATGATACGTTGCTACTTCTCTAAATCCTGAAAGGACAAGTCATGAAATGTCATTGCTCCTCTAAATCCTGTTGCCAGGACATCCTTGAGGAACTAGCAACATGACTGCCTAAAAGAAACAAAATAAAGCCATTACTATGATATGTTGTTATTTTTCTAAATCCTTTTGTTGGGATCTCACTGAGAAACTAGTAACATGAGTGTCAAAAGACAAGACAAATGTCATGATATGTTGCTGCTTCTCTAAATCCCGGTGTTAGGATCTCACTGAAAAACTAGTAACATGATAAAAATCCAAAAACAAATGCCAAGTGTTTGCCAAGTGTGTCTAGATGCCAAGTGCATTGATGTGTCAATGTAAATTTAAATGATGCCAAGATGACAAATGCCGAAGGTTGCCATATTCAGGAAGGACACATCTTGAATAATGTCGATGTCTAGGAAGGACACATCCTTAAACACCAATGTCAAAGTTTTTTTCTTCAAAAGGACACATCTGAAAGAACGGTGATGCCAAGAGGAATGATCCTTAAGTGTCAGAAAGGATCCCTTGAAAATGTCAAATGATAGGGACAATGCCTAGGAAGGACACATCCTAAGGCATAAATGATAGAGTTTTGTTCTTCAGAAGGACACATCTGAAAGAATGTTATTGTCGAGAGGAATGATCCTTAAGTGTCAGAAAAGATCCCTCAAAAATGTTAGATGACAATGCTAATTCCTAGGAAGGACACATCCTAAGGCATAAATGACAGAGGTTATTCTTCAGAAGGACCCATCAAAAAGGTAACCAAGAGTTGATAGTTTGACTGGTTGCGATAATTTGACTTCTTTTGACTAAGTTTGACTTGTTTTGACTGAGTTTGACTTGTGTTGATCATATGACGATAATATACCATGGTGATACGATTGTCATGTTGAATGAATAATTGACATACTTTGTTTTAGGAGTTTTCCCATTTGGAGAAATGATCTGTTGTGACTAGCAGATTTTTGACGTGTGTGCCAGTGTAATGCCATGAACCCTAATGGACTGACCTAGTGTGGCCTCACCTACATGATGCACTCAGAGACGTCGTAGTTCGACATGACCAATGACTTTGTCTTGGTGACCAAAGATTGCATCATAATTTTTTTTTGACAAACCTAAAAGGACTAGCCTAATATCTTGGGGACTCAAATGTGAGTCTTGCCTATGTAGCAAATGTGCAGAGACCGCATAGTTCAGACAATGACATGGACTGACAGACATGACTGACTTTGACTCCATTTCTAGGATTTGGACATTGATTTGGATGTTTTAGTGTTTTTCTTCAGGACATTTTATGATTTTTAGGTCTTTTTTCAAGACTTTTTACGATGTTTTTGGTCTTTTTTTAGGACTTTTATGATGTTTTTGTCTTTTTTCAGGACATTTTATGATGTTTTTATCTTTTTTTAGGACATTTTATGATGTTTTTGTCTTTTTTCAGGACATTTTATGATGTTTTTGTCTTTTTGTCATTTTATGATTTTTTTGGATTTTGACGTTTAAGAGAATTGTGACAAATGCATGTGATTGATGCCTACACATGAGAATAAGGAAAAACATGATTGTGCCCCTAGTCAAGCTAAATACCAATTGACAGGTGATGACAACATTGTTTGACGTAAGAAGGATGCATCCTAAAACAACGTGAGGATGATGACAATAATGTGACGAAAGTATCGAGGTCTACAGCAAGGCCAGGAACACAGTCAAGTAAAATTTTGGATAATGTGCTTGTATGGATTAGACTCATTGCATTTGGAATGACTTGGTTAGGACTAGATGGGATGATGATTATCCTTAGACCATTTGACAAGGGAAAGCCAAGATAGGTGACATACATGAAAGGATAAGAGGTGGCCTTGGTAAAGGATGGGAGACATGAGACTAAGGGAATTGTCATATGATTTTCAAGGACTATGTGATATAAGGACAATAAGACTATGATGGTCAATGACATGATGTTTCATGAATTGTGTATGACCGAAGGATAGACATGTCAAGAGTTTTCCCAAAGCATGAATTATGTATGCCAATTTTATGTCAAGAACAAGGTAGGTGGAAAAAAAAAATGCGTAGAAATGATAGGGCTTAGATGGATGTCAATGTCATGAGGAAGGCATGGGAAAATGAGACGACTTGCCCCCAAGTGTAAAAGTTCACATAGATGATTTATTTTACACATGACGCCTGTTTGCTAGGTTTTCATCAT
>VDFB02256132.1:5221307-5423781 GCA_007258455.2 Sequoia sempervirens
TGGAAGAAGAGTTGAGACAAATTGAGAATAATTAGACTTGGGAATTGGTCCCAAGACCAGGAAACAAGAATGTGATAGGAACTAAATGGGATTTTAGGAACAAATTGAATGAGTATGGAAAGGTTGTTAGAAATAAGGCTATAATTGTGTGTAAAGGCTACTCACAAGTGGAAGGAGTATATTTTGAATCTAGAATTTTTCTCCGATGGAAAGAATGGAAGCTATTATATTTTTTTGTCATTTACATCACATAAAGACTTCAAGGTGTATCAAATGGATGTCAAGTATACCTTCTTGAATGGTGAGTTAGAAGAAGATGTTTACATTGAACAACCAAAATGGTTTTATTATTCAATGATATTGATATAATCTACAGATTAAAAAACACATTTTATGGACTCAAACAAGCTCTTAGAGGTTGATATGCAAGATTTGATAGATACTTGTTGTACGAGGGATTCAAAAAGGCCATTGCATATATCAATATTTACTTCAAGTTTGAGGGAGATCATATCTTGATTATGATTATGTATGTTGATGACATAATATTTGGAGGAAATGAAGGTATTTATAAGAAAATTTGTAGAGTAGATGCAAAAAAAATTTGAGATGTTAATTTTTGGGGAGATGAATTTCTTCCTTGGGTTACAAATTTTTCAATAAAAAAAACTCATTTTCATTTCATAGTAAAAGTATGTCAAGGAAATGTTGAAGAAGTTTTGAATGAAGGATTCTAAACTAGTATGCACTCCCATGGTTACTGGTTGCAAGTTGAGCAAAAAATGATGAATCTACTAAGATAGATCATATCAAGTATAGACCAATGATTGGTGGAATTTCTATATCTTACTGTAAGATTCAAAAATTAAAAATGGCTAAGATCAATTAGAAACCACCCTACAAAAGATCTAAACCCAAATTTCAAATCCAAACAAGAAAGTACAAATGATAAAAGAGAGCAAACAAGAATGAAAGCATAAAATAAAACTCCCCTATCAAAGTTGGTTTATCTCCCTTGCTTCTCCTCCATTCTTTCTCAAGTTGCAAAGCTTTACCCTTAGATTTTGAAGTTCTTGAATACCTACAAATGACAATGACAAGATAGCAAGAACTTTTTGAGAAATGTGGTTGTAAAGATAAAATGGAAGAGAAGAAATTCTTTTATAGAAAATATTTCAAATGAAAGAACAAGATCAATCTTCTAGAAAGATTCCAAGGTCAATGGTTGAGAGGGCATGCAACATATAGGAATGGGGGTTACGAAATGAATGGTCAAGATTGAGAAGAGGCTAGGGTCAATCGATGACTGAGATTAAAAAATGAGACAGTGGAGGGAGATAATTGATAAATTAAAAATTAAAATCATTTAATTCTTGAGAAGGAATCTTTGACCAAGCGGAGGCATAAATAATTTATTTAAATTATTTATTTGAGGAAAAGGAAAGTGGGCATTTAATTAAAATAATTTATGCAACCAATTTAATTAAATAGGAGGAAATAGAAAAAGAGATATTAACAATTATTTAATGAGGGAGAAATTTCAAAATATAGTCAAATAATTTAAAATTTATTTGACTATAGAAGAATCAAAAGATTAATGAATAGAAAAAAAATTAATAATGATTATTTGACTATAGATGAATAGTGAAAGGTAAATAATTAAATAAATAATTTATTTAATTATTGAAGAAAAGGAAATTAGTGACACAATTAAATTTATTCAATTGATCATAGTAGAATAAAGACTAGGAGGTGAATTAATTAAATAATTAAAATTATTTAATTAATAGGGGAGCATGATCAAAGATAACTAAATAATTAAAATTATTTAATTATATGGAGAAGAAGACCAAGAAAAATGACACTCATAGAACAAGAAATTTTTCCCCTCTTTGAAATAATGTGATTTGAGCATTGTGTCAAAGAATAAAGAAGAAAATCAAGTTTAGATCATGCCCCAATGTGCCCTGGTGAAGGTAGGATAGACCTATACCCCTCATTTTTTTTTTAAATTTCCAAAATAATTGAGAAATTATTCTAAAAAGCCACTTTGATGCACTGACAGAAGAAGAATTCAACTTGCGGGTCATCAAGATGATTCTGGATGGAATATTTTAGTGCGAATAAGATGGATGCTAGTACAAAGAAGACAAATATTAGCGTGGAATTAGTGAAATGAAAAGGGGCAGACATTATTGCTTTATAGATGTCAACTTGCATATTTATCATCATTGGGCATCAAAGTTATGGAAATGGATCACAAACACCATGGTATGACATAGACCAAGGTATGCAATGTTACCACTTGCAAAAGACAAATAGTCAAAAAACAAGGAATGCCATGACTCATACTAAGGACCTGATTTCCTCAGTCTTTTTGTCAAGAAAAACCATCGACAACAAGGAAAGAAAGGAAATAATGATCTGTCAATGCTCCTATAAATAATTCATGGGACATCCTCAAGGTGCATAGTAACATGACCAAAAACCAATAAAAAAGATAAGACAAACTCATACCAACAAAGTGTTTTCCAGAGAGATAATGTTTGTTTATAGGATTGACAAGATTGATTAGGTTTAGTTTTAGGATGACTAAGATGACCAATTTGATTGATTGTTTGACAAACTTTGATTGATAGGTTGATAAATGTTGATTAATTGATTTGATTGATTATACCTAGTTTCAGGAAAGAGACATCCTAATTAAGGAAAGATTAATTGACCAAGATGACAAGATTGAATTGAACAAATGACAAACATGAATAGATTTGATAAGGTTTGATTGATATGATTGATCTATGTGATGATGCCTTACTTTAGGAAAGACATATCATGTTTAAGGCAAGGAACACATTTGATAAAGTTGACTGATTGACCATTTTGATAAATAGCTAATTGCAAGAAGACATATCTTTCTTAAGGCGAATGACAAGATCAATCAAAGAATTGATGTCTAATCTCATGAAGGATGCATCCTAATAGAATACAAGTGATAAGACCTATAGACACATGAAATTGACATCATGCATTTAATTAGTTCATATTCGTCAATCAATTAAATAAACCAAGTTTAATTGATTTAATCTCTAAGGATCTTCCATCTAAAATTAAATAAATTAACTTTATTTAATTTGACCCTATCATTATCCCCCTTAGCTAAATAAATCAAATATTTATTTAACTAAATCTTTATCACCTTTCATCTCCCTTTGATTTGATTTACATCCCTAAATCTAAGTCAAATGGGTCAAAAACATCTAACATCATCTTAACTAATCTAATACATGATTAAATGCTAATCCTAATCACTTGTATTCTCTATATTTTTCCACTTGCACATGAAATTGCATTTAATTGATTTATCAAAATATTTATTTACTTTCAACTTGGCATAAAGGGAGAATATTCTCCAAGTTTGAATCTCCCCTCAATTTGACATGTACATCCAACACAACATTTATGAGGCCTTACGTGTCTCTTACATGTCTCTTGCACAAGGTCAAACTCAGCATTTAACTCTCAATTCAAATTTGAATCTCCCCCTCTTTGGCACATTGGCCAAAATGTGCTCATTCCTCAACCTATCACAAGTTGACAAGTGGCCTCTTCTCATTGGATTATCTTTAGTCCCACATCCTCCATGTTTGGAATTCTTTTATCATTCTATTCTATAAATAGAAATCATCTCCATTGATTCAATCCTCTACAAATCCTCCACAATCTCATGCAAAGTCACTCTCTTCAATTGAGAACTGATTTTATCCACCTCATATCATCTTCATAGCATTTTCATATCATCAATACCATGGAGCTTAGCAAAGGATTGGGAAAGGGCTTCTTTCCATAGAAGCACCAATCCACTATGGGATAGAATTTGACTCTTGTTTTCTTATGCTTTCACTTAGATTATTTTGATTACTTTGTTTTGCATAGATAACATGATCAATTATTTCATAGGGATGTTATATCTGGTTTGCTTGATTTAACTAACGGTACTCATGTTTGTTTGTTTTTGAGCCAAATTCAGATTTAGCATCCACAAGACTGAATGAGATAAATAACATAATGCCCCATTCTGAATATAAGACCAATGATCAAACTAATTGATTATTGATAAGATGATTGATTCATTGAAGATTAAATATTTGTTGGATATGTTTGTTTGTTAATTCATGATTGGGTTTGAAGAATGATTGCTTGTGGGAAAAGAACATGACTAGACTCGAAAAACCCTAAAATATTGACCTAGGGCCTTGGGGGCTCATCAATTGATGGCCTTGCAGAGACCTCATAGCCCAACATGAGTTGACTTTGTTTTATTTGAGAAAGGACTAAGCCATGATTTTATTTGAGAAAACCTAAAAGGATTGACCTAATGTGTTAGGGGCCCATCGAATGAGGGATTTTCCTACATATAAAATGTGTAGAGACAACATAGCTTGACCCAACTAACACAAACTGACTTAGACTAGGACTCAGAATCTGACTCTATTTTTGGAATTTTTAATGTTTTGTATTTTTTTGGATTTTGATGTTTTCTATTTTTTTTGGATTTTGATGTTTTATGATATTTTTGGATTTTGATGGTTGTGATTCTTTTGGATTTTAATGTTTTATGATTCTTTTGGATTGTGATGGTTCTATTTTTTCTAAATTTTTGATAGCTTTTAGTTTTTTAGATTCTGATGATTTTATGATTTTTATTTTTATTTTTGATGTTTTATGATTTTTTTATGATTTTTGATATTTTAAAAGGTTGATACCATGCATCAAATCCCATGAAGACATAAGTCTAGGAATTTCCCCTGGTCAGGTATAGAACCGACTTATTATACAAAATAGGAAGCAGTGGATAAACACAAAGGATAGTCATGAAGGAAAAGGGTACTAAATGTCAGTGGTTCATAGGCCATAAGAAGGATGACAAAGCTTTATTATGGATGAGCGAAGGATAAAGGACCAGGTAGAGTGATAGTAGACAGAGGAGCATAGACTGAGTACACATGGTTCTTTTTTTCTAGGTTTTCACCATGGTACTTATCCAAAGTGCCATCGAAGTGGTTTTCACTTTTGGACAAATTATTTCTCTTTACTATTTTTTTTATTTTTTTCATTTTTTTGTTGTCACCAAGATGCCTATTTTCCAGGCTTTCATTAGGGTGACTATTTTGTTTATTTTTAAATTTTTTTGTATTATTAACTTTTTGGAGGGATACTCTAAGAATTAAGTGTAATACTTGCGAAGGTGCATGCTATTGATTGGCTCATGCAACAGTTCACCTTCAAGAGTAGAGAATTGATAGGCATCGGATCCATATGCTATTGTGATGATACCTAGATTCTGTTTAGATGACTGTGCTAGATGAAGGGAATTGATCTAGATGAGGAGTGCAAGTGGAAAATATAAAGGGCAATAGATGTGGAATAAAAAAGAAGCTATGATATGATCCCTAATGTGCACACTATGCAAGACATCAAGCTTTAGATGAAAAGTATTTTGGGAGACTAATGAGTTAGAGTACATGAAGGGGTCATCATCAAAGGTACATTGAAAAACATTGCCAATGGAAATGGAAAGAGATGACAGATGTGTGATTATGAATGGATGGAATGAGTAAAAGTGATGGTGGAGACATTGGATCAACAAGCTCTTATTTTGGCATTCTACTTTGATAGATTCCCCCAATTATTTTTGATTGAGAGGCATAGTTGGAGATTAATTCTTTCTTACTTTTATTCTTTTGATAGATGCCCCTAGTTATTTTTTATGAAGAGGCATAATTTTGATTTCTTTCAGTCTTGAATTTTATTTGTATCTTTGACTTGTCCAATAGCTTTTGAATTTGGCTAAAGGAATTTTCTTGATCATTCTTTCTTTGTATTCTTTCTTTGGATTCTAGATATCCACTTGTGAAAGGAACTTTGACCTTTAATTATTGAGCTTTATCCTTGTTCTTTTCTTGAGATATGACTTGTTGATTCATGCCTATGACACAGATGGATGCGAGTGAGATGGGTGAGACATATGGAGTGATGAGAATGTTTGGTGTATGACAAGGAGTGGCAATTCCATCAATGGAGTCTTTGGGACTATCCTTTTTAGTATTGTTAGCATCAAAGGAGGCTCGCATATCCTTAACAACATGACAAGATGGCTTAGCAATGGTGATAATAGAAAATGCATATCTTAGCCTAAGGTAGGTGAGATGGAAGGGTGGTGATTGTATATCCTCAATGGGGCTAGGATCAAAGGATGGGTTATCATAGATATCCTAGTCAAATGTGGGGCTATCATGGTTATGAAAGGAGTGAGTGGAAGCAGATAGGGTAAAGGAAGATATATCATTAGGATCCCAAAAGGTTTCAATCCAAGCACAACCATATTTTTGAATTCTTTCTATAGCTACCTTGACATTAGTGTTGGAAGTATAAACCTTCTCAACAACATTAGCATTGGCTTTTGTTGGTAAATTATCCATATGGTATTCTCCACATCCCATATCATGGACTTGGACCTTAGGGTTTGATGGTGTGGTGAAGGGAGTGGATGATTTAATGAGGTCAGATGGATCAATGTAGTGGGATGAAGTGGAGAATGATACCTCTCAATTTATGGGAACTTGATGCTCAACAAATCCTCTCAAGTTAGTACAATATTGAAAAAGGATTAGGATCACCTAGAATAATAATTTCAATGCCATTATGCAGAAACTTGAGGCATTGATGGTATGTTGATGGGATAGCCTTCATGGCATGAATCCAGGGGTGGACAAGAAGAAGGTTGTAGTGTAAATCCATATCCAAGACATGAGACACTATATTTTGTATTACTAGAACAACTCTCATGGGAAGAAAAATTTCTCCTTTAGATGAGTGCTCAACATCATCATAAGATTTGACAATAATTTTCTTGGTTTGGTAAATTCAATTCTCAAAGTATCCCAATGCTTTTACCAATTTTAGTGAGAAAATGTTCAAACATGCTCCACTATCTACTAGGACTCATCTAATCTTATGTTTATTAATGTGGACTTCTAGGTGTAGGGCATCATTATGATCCATCTTTTGTGCAAAAAAGTCTTCTTTAGAAAAGGTGACATGGTGCAACATAGCTAGGTATCCAACCATGGCCTAAAATTTATATCAAGTTGTGTAAGAGTCTTCCCTAGCTGGTCTAGGAGATTGTATTGACTTCATGGTTGTAGATTGGAAGGAGGTCCTAGAAGGGTTATCTTGGCTCTACGAGTGGTGATAGCACATTCTAAACTTTTCTTATTGATGGTAATTGTGGCAATGCGATCATAAAATGGTCTTACACTAAGGATAATAGTGCTATAATCATGTTTGATGCTGGAAAGATTAGCATTATTGTTGTTCCCTAAACTGGAGGCTTTTCCTTTTTCATTATCTTGCAAGGGAGTTTTAAATATGGTATGATCAAAATTTATCTTTCCCTATGGACTACCTATTAAAATGATTCCTTATTTAATGAGGTCTTGAATGAAATTTTTGAGTGTCTAGCATCTAGATATTTTATGTCCTTTTCCACAACAATATTCATAATATTTATCTTCTTTCCACCAACTGGGTTTGGTCAATGAGGGTTCATAGTTTTTGATATTAGTTAGTTGGATGACATTGGATTGCAAGAGTGTCTTT
Organism: Sequoia sempervirens; assembly: GCA_007258455.2. Classification (NCBI taxonomy): domain Eukaryota; kingdom Viridiplantae; phylum Streptophyta; class Pinopsida; order Cupressales; family Cupressaceae; genus Sequoia; species Sequoia sempervirens. The sequence continues at coordinate 5,228,967 of VDFB02256132.1, forward strand.
AGGATTGAGTCAATGGGTTCACCCAATTGGTTTTATTTTCTCTTGGCATGGGGTGGACCTCTACGTTGTTGGCTTTTTGGACTACATTCAATGTTTTCCTTTGACCTTGTGTTGGGGTATTTGATGTGTTCAATGTGTTTGATGATGAAGGACCTTTGAGGTGAATGGTAGGACCTTGTCACTTTATCATTAACAACTCCATCATTAGTGACATTCTTGTTTCAAGACTAGTATTTTCTTTTGTCATTATTGGTCTTTGAAGTCTCTTTGTGTATTTGACTAGTCCTTTTGCAACAAGACCTTTTTCAATAAGGACACCTTTCTCAAGGATTTCATTAAAAGAATTTCAATATTGGATTTGAAGACCACTCATCATGTCTCCATTAATTTTTTCAACAAACATGGTTACTAGTTGATTCTCAAGAATGTGACAAGGGAACTTGCTAGCTAGACTTAGCCATCTTTGGTAAAATGAGGTAAGTGACTCCCCTTCTTCTTATTCGGTTGTACATAATGTTGCAAGGGTAACATCACTTTCAATGTTAAAGGAAAAGTGATTAATGATTTTTTTAGCTAGCTCACCCCATGTTCTAATCCCTGAAGGAAGGTGTGTGAACCAATCTAGGGTTGGCCCCATGAGAGTTCATGGGAAGAGTCTCATCAAGTAGGTGGGATCAAATGTGATTTCTATACATGACATGTTGAATTATTGTATGTGTCACACTGGATCTCCTGGGTAAGTGAAAAAATATGGGGGGCCAAAAAGGGGGCTTAAGTGGCCACCTTCTTTTTATGAAATCAAGAAATACTAACTTTGGACATGAAATTGAGAGTGGTTACACTCAAGATTCTGAGATGAAACAAAAACAAGGATCATAGTGCTCTGAGTCTACTTTCTAAAATACTAATTTATTTTGAAAATGGTTGAGATTAAGGGGTTCAAAAGAGGGGACCACAAAAATTAGTGCTATTTTTATCACAAAAACATAACATAGCAACTTTTGTGGGTAACTAGCACGGTGAAATTTTCTTTAGTATTTTTTGTACATACGTAAAATATATTGATTGATCCCATGCACCTGATCCTAACATACTAACATGAGTTCTCCCTTAATCATCTATTTACTAACCATTTAATTAAATAATATTTATTTGATTAAATTCATCATATTTCATCTCTTAATTAAATAAATCAATTTTATCTAATTAAATCATTATCTTCTATTATTTAAATAAATCATTTTTTTAAATTAATCTTAATGTCTCTCTTTTAATTAAATAATTCATTTTATTTGATTAAGTTCTAATGTCATCTCCTTTAAATTAAATAAACCAATCTTTATTTGATTTAAATCTAACACCATCCTCTTTAATTAAATAAATAAAACTTTATTTAATTAAGTGTAAAATCATTATTCCTCTCATTTTGATTTATTTAAATCCTAAAATCTAAATCAAATTGTCAAATCAGCTAATCTCCTTTTAGATTAATCAAATCCTAATTAACTCTAATCTTAATCCCTCAAATCCTCTAGATTTTGCAACTTGCTCATGAAAATCCATTTAATTAATTTTTAAATCTTCCTTTTTCATTCAAAAAGGCATCAAGGATGGAATATTCCTCAAATTTTAAATCTCCCCCCAAAAGTACTTGTCCATCCAACAAGACATTAAAGGCCTCTTACATGTCCTTTTCTTGAGCCAAGTGGAATTTATTTCATCCTTCATATCCCTCCAACTTGTCACTTCTCCAATTTTGAATTTACACCTAATAGCATTAATGTACATATTCATCAAAGTGTGCTTCACCTTTGTCCACTCACATGTTGACAAGTGGCATTGTGCAATTGGTTGGTGTTTGATCCCACATTCATTTTTTTTGCCTATTCTTCCATCTTTGTCTTCTATAAATAGAAGGCTCTCTTACTAATTTGGGATCTAGAATCTTAGACTTTTTCATCCATTTTCATCCATTTTCATAATTTCATAGCTAGGTTATGGAGAAATTTCATCAAGGAGAATCAAATCCTCACCATTGATCACCAAGCTTGCAAGGAATTGGGAAAGGGCCATTTTCCACATCAAAATGACACTAGTTCCCCCATGGGATTGAGAGTTTGGGCATTAAAATAGGATTTAATAGTTTTTTTACTTGTGTTCTTCATTTATTTATTTTTTTCATTTTTTAAATGAATTTCATGGGGAATGATGTTTCTAACTTGCATATTGGACTAATAATGTATTTTTTCTTCATGTTTGTGCAGGTCTAGGATCACCATTCACATTTTGGTGCTAGGAGGGAAGATTTGAAGAAATTAACACTTTTTTTCACCAAATTATGCTCTTTTTTTTAATTGTGTGTCTATAGGAAACTATACTACTGATAGGTCAAACTCCATCACTATCAGTCCAGCGACGCTATTTGGTGATGCTTTCAAACTCCAAACCATGTCACTTGGGTCATTTGCCACTAAGCTCGACCAACTCAAATTTTATAGTGTTTGGGCTTAGAAAGAACAAAACAAAGGGATTAAAAAGAACCTTAGGAACTTACTAAAGTTTGTTTTGAGGTTTTAAAATTGAACAAGAAAATTTCACACTTCAATATTAGTGCTTTAAAAGAATCCATTCTTGCTTTAAGGGTTAAAATGAACATGTGCTTTTTGTGTCTTATAACCTATTATACAAAGTAATATCATTTAAAAGGTGTATGTGATTCTCTCATGCCTTACGGTGATCTTGAGAATCAAAATTATTTTGGTGATATTAAGTTGTATAAGCAATTGCCTCCACACTTCAGTTTTGATTCTTAAAATTGAATAAAATATTTCTAGTGTGAGTAGAGTATATCACATGTGTTCTCTCTTTGTTCATGTAAACAAAGTTCGATTGAACTACATATGTGCTTGCTCACTTTTGTTTACCCTTAGAGGGGCTTACCTAAGAGACACATCCAAAAGGAAAACTCAAAGGTGACTCCAACCAGTTTTTCACTCGGGCCAATATATAAAAGGATAAGACTAAATTGTCAAGTCCAATGGTATGTAGGCCTTAGCCATATAGTATCTTTCAGAATGAGGTACTACCTTAAAAAGTATAAGAGCCCCTAATAGGATTTATCAAATCCTTTAGTGAATTTTCGGATGCTCGCAAGGTGCCATGTCCCTGATCACCCTGACTAAGAACCAATTTGTTTAAAATCCCAAACCCTTATCTATTTGTTGGTGCAAGAATAGTCGTTCTAAAGCTGCCCCACATTTTTGTGGTTCTTGGTAGAGATGAGAAGTATCCATGGGAGTTTCATGGGTACTAAAGCTTGGCTAACCTATAGAAGTGAGTGTCATGGAGGGGAGCCATTGTGGTCAAGCTTTTAATCATCCTCCAAGAATAAGCGCAGCTGGATTTATCCAAGTGGGGATTTAACCTATGTTGCCTCTTGACTATCCATAGGTTTGTGCATTTTCTTGGTGTCAAAGCACTTTTCTTGGATCTTAAACATTGGAAAACAAACATTCAACCATTATCATCAAATTCCAAACCCTTTAGAGGAAGCAAATACATTTGAAAAAATCCAAGTGCTATTGCTTGCCCTAGGGATTCTATCCTTAGAGGCTTCTAAGTATTTGGGTTTATATCTTAATTTTCTCTCACTAAAGTCAACATTAGGGAACTTTTTCCTTAATTTTCTTGATTTCCACATAATGGACTTTGTGGGATGAGAAGAAATCGGGACATTAGACATCTAGTTTGAAAAAAAAATCAAGAACTTGTTTGTGGTAAAAAGAACTCATTAAGCAAAGATAAGAAACAATTGGACCCCAAACAAGTTCTCTTTCAAATTATTTCCCAAAAGATCAAAATATGAAAACCAAAGTCCAAAGGTCTTAGTCAAAAATATCGCAAGAAACGTTTGTCTAAGCTTTAAAAATTTAGAGAAATATTGACCTTCAACTTTTACAAAAGTGCATCAAGGAACAATCCAAATTTGTAATCATTTTACTATTGTCAAAATCCAAGTCTCTTTCAATGGTTTGAGTATTGCACATAGGAAGTACTAGCATGTTCTTCAACACCTTGGTCTAGTAAACAAAGTTTCTCTAGGTCTCTTAGGATCAAAATCAAAACTCTCATCCATCTTCAAACATCAAAATCAAAATTCACCTCACAAACAACTATTGGTAATCTTGAAAAAAAATCCTTCATGATGAACTTTGGGAAAATCCTTTGAATCAAAATCAAAATCATCTTGTTTGAGTAGGTGTGTGTATATGAATCATTTTTTACACACTTAGCCAAATTATCATCTTATGGACAAGTTTTCTCTAGGAAAACATCCAACCTCTTAGAGTTTATAAGTTCATTATCAAGACCAAATTCAATCAAAATAAAAATCAAATAAAATCCAATCAAAATCAAAGTCCAAAATCAAATCAAACATCAATCTAAAGTCCTAAAGTTTAGTATCTCCTTCAAGGTTTCATGAGAGTTCCAATCATTCATCAATCATCCATCAATCTTTGACTATAACCATCATCATCCTTTTTATCCTTAAATATCTTAGACTTTCTTTTTTGTACATAAAGTTTAGATCAATCCAAGGAGTTAGAGGGTCACTTCCCATATTCTTGAAAATTGATCCTCATTTTATGGTCCAAACTAGATCTCAACACAAGAAGAACATGGAAATGAAAAAAGAAACATCCACTTCGAGTGACTTAATTCAATCAGATCATGAAATGAATCCCATTGGATCTAGCAATCCCATGCTCAATCTTCCTCCATTTCCACAAGATCATCAAGAGGAAGGTGGACAAGTGGAAGACATCACCAACAATGTTTTAGGGATGACTCAAGATGAGATTATTGAAATGGTCCAAAATCTTGAGACACACAAAATTGTCAATTCCATGATGAAACTTAATCCTTCCCAATACATGCTAGAATTGGAAAAATAAGGGGCTAAAATCCCTTCCGACTATGATTTCAGCACTATTGTGGAGAACAAGCTCAGGATTATGCCCCCAATATCATCTACACCTCCATTTCAAATAATCACTCAAACCATCCCAAAAATCACATGATCCATTGCTCCAAATCAACCTATTAACAACAAGGAAAGTTCATTGCTTCATGTACTTCAAACACATCCCCTTGTGAACAATCAATATTTGGATGTGAACACCATATTGGGTCAATCTATCCCATTAAATCTACTACACCCATACGTTTCACTCACTTTTGATGACCCTAATGATCCATCATATTTTCATGCAACACCAGGAAAACAATAAAGAAACCAAGCAACTTGTGTCCCTATCCATTCGACACGAGCCTTGTGATGGTACCATTCCCAAAGGGGTTTCAAATCCCTAAATTCAAAAAATATCATGAGATAGGAAACCCTAAAGATTAGATCAGGGAATTCCAAGTATATTGCATGGAGGTCACATATGACAATGCATATCTGATGCGTCTATTTCCTCAAAGTTTGGCTGGCCCTGCCATGGAATGGTTCTCTCACCTTCTTCCTAGAATCAAAAAGTTCCAAAATATTATAGATGCATTCATAAAAAACTACGCATTCAATATAGGTATGGATGTTAGTCTAGAGGAACTATTTTCTCTTAAATAAGCTAAGGGTGAATCATTCACTTCCTTCTTGCAATGATGGAAATCCAAGGCCAACATGAGCAAATGGGCCATGGCAAAAGAACAACAATTTTTCACCATCATTGCTAATCTTGATAAAACCTTGGAGTTCTATCTTATGATGCAATGTATCACCATGTACGACCACTTGATCCCCAAGGCACTCAACATCGAATGATCCCTTATTGCACAAGGGGGGACACTCATTTATCAAGAACATCAAGATAACCGCCCATCCACCATCTATAATGAAAAACCTCACACATGGGTGAAGAAAAAAAATTTCACCAATGATGGTGTGGTGGGTGCCAAGGTCATAATCAGTGCTCCAAAATAAAACACCCAGACATACCAACAAAGATAAGGCAACAATCAAAACAACACGAAAGCCAATGTGGTATCACATCCACCACCCAACAATCAAGTCAAAAACCTAAATAATCAAGGGGGACCACCCCCATGAAACAAATATCCCTCCAAGAAAAAATACACAACCCTTGGGGAACCAATTGAATCAGTCATGAAGAAACTGATAAATGAAAATCTCATCAAAATTCCCACTTATTAAAATTATCAAGAACCCCAAGTGAAACCACCATGGTACAATGAAAATCACCTTTGTGGTTTTCAAAAAATCAAGGGGCACACCACAACTAGCTACATGAGGTTGAAAATTTTTATCCAAGACCTCATCGATGACAAGAGCATAAATGTTGAGCAACTAGCTAGAAATCGGGACCTAAAAATATACACAAATCTGATGTTGGATCATAACCAAGGGAACAACCATGGAAAGACCAAGTATTCCAATGTGAACCATGTGTATGATCATTTTGTCACATCCATATATGAAATGGTCACTATTATTAATATCAAGGGAGCCAAAGCTAATTGTTGAGTCACCACACGCAGCAGAAAGGTCACCATTGCTAGACCATCACAACCACCTAGGGTATCCACCTCAAATCCAAAATCTATTCCTAATGGCTACAATGTCGTAGACCAGCTGAAAAGAACCCCTGCTTAGATCTTCATCATGGAGTTGCTGAAGATATTGCTCGCACAGAAAAAATTTAGAGGAAGCATTGGCTTCATCCACCATCTCAACAGATCTAGATGCTGACTAGTTCCAATCTATGGTCAGACATATCACCACTCCAAGTCTCCTAACATTTTCTAATTAGGACTTACCCACCCAACTGTCTCACAATCATGCACTACAACTTGAATTATTGGTTCAAAAAAACAAAGTCAAAAGGTTCTTAGTGGATGGGTGTGGAGGTCTAAATGTTTGTTTGCTCAAACTAGTAAAGAATCTGGGATTCTCATAGGATGGCATTGAGAAGGGTAAGGGCATCACAATCAAAGCATATGATGATCAGGAAAGAGTGTCTCAAGGCTCTATTCAACTCTCTATTCAAGTAGGGCCAACCATTATGGAAACTGCATGCCAGGTCCTTGACCTTGATTTACCCTATAACATTCTCCTAGGGCATCCATGGATCAATGAGATGCAAGTAGTCACAAAAAATTCCCATATCAAAATCAAGAGGTCATAGTCTATGGTTATCTCGAGCCCTTTTCCTACTACAAGAACTTGGAGGAAAAATACTATAAAATCCCCCAAGTCCCAAAGAATGATGAAGGCCCTACCACTCCATATGTAGACCCAGCTACAATAACCTCCACTTCTGAGACAAAAATGCCTTCCATTCCTAATATATACTAAATCAAGATCATGATCCAAGACAATGGGTGTGGGGATTATCGAATGAAAAAAAGTGCTTTTGTCATAGGAGAGTTACCTCAATCTCCTAGGACTCATGAGCAACTCCAACTAGTTGAAACATCATCCCATACCTTGAAAATAGACCCCTCTATATTCAGAAGTTGAGGGATCTAAGTCAGGAAATAGTAGATGAAAGTGAAATATCAAGTCTCCTATACCAAGATGAAATGCATGTGCCTGATCTTCTAATAGATGAGAGCAGAAAAGGTCTACAAATGATGGTTAGCATGGGTTACAATAAGAACATGAAACTTGGATAGAATGAAAATGACCTGTTAGAACCCCTTGTCACTGAGAAGCATATATGAAATTTTGGATTCGAATGTACCCCTCCAAAGGTAACCATACTTGGCAAGGGTGCCTCAATTAGAAAGGTCAAAACTCCCCCTTGGCTATCAGTATCCACTTTTCAACTACCAATATCCACATGTTGAGTCATAGATAATTTGACCTTTGACATAACTAATGTGTGTAGTAGCGATGAGGACCCTATAACTGACTTACCCATGCTTTTTGAAGATTCCTCTCTACTCATGATTAGAACCTTATCTTTTGAGTCAAACCACCAAACCCATGAAATAAACCTATTCTATCCCCAACTCATTGATTATAACCAATGAGGACCACAAATTTTAGACACATTCAAAAATAATGAGGCGCTCTTGGAATTCATGGGATTGCGGGATACTATACCATATGGAGATCACAAGGTTGGGTTCAACATCATACTGGACACACATGCATACTACAAGGAAATTATTGAATCCTTTAGTCACAAAAGTGAAAATATGAGAATAATCTCTAGGTCTTTGAGTGAAAACCACACTATGGCACTCTTTGACCCAAAAATAGTAAAAATAAAGGATGTATCTAATGGTGAAAACCTCTCAGAGGCACCAGAGGATGAAGGATTCAATCTTCCTCTCAGTGCCATTCATGAAGAGAATTCAACGGTTTTAGTAGAGAAGTACAACCCAGTCAACCTAGGAGTAGAGGATATACCACACATAACATTCTATGCAGAGTCACTTCTCATAGAAGAACAACTTCTAGTTGTGTTACTAAAGGAAAGAAAGATAAAATTTTCATGGACCTATGCCAACATGCCTAGACTTGATCCAGAAGTTGTGGTTCATCTCCTAGCTGTATATCCCAAAGCAAAGCCAGTGAGACAAAAGCTAAGAAAGATGCATCCCCAAATTGCATTGTTAGTCAAAATGGAATTGCAAAAGATCCTAGATGTAGGATTCATACGATCAATCAATTATCCAAAATGGATCTCAAACCTTGTAACTTTTTCAAATCCCACTTGGGGCATCTGCATCTACATGAACATCAGAGACCTAAACAAAGCATGTCCCAAGGATTATTTCCTACTCCCAAACATTGATATAATTTTGTATATGATAGCAGGACATGAGATGCTATCATTAATGGACGAATTCTCAGGTTACAACCAGATCATGATAGCAAAAGATGGCCAATATAAAATGGCCTTCACTTTCCCATGGGGGAAATATTTATGGAATGCCATTTGGTTTGAAAAATGCAGGAGTTACCTATTAGAGGTCCATGACACTAAAATTTCATGATATGATTCACAAGACTATGGAAGATTATGTGGATGATATATTGGCTAAATCAGAGAAACGATGGGATCACATATCAAATCTAAGCTCCATCTTTAATAGGCTAGAAAAGTACAAGGTATGACTAAATCCAAAAAAGTGTTTCTTCATGGTATAATTAGGAAAGCTCTTAGGGTACATTGTATGCATGAGAGGAATCAAGGTAGATCCTGCCAAAGTCAAATAAATCCACAAAATGGAGGCACCAAAAAAATTGAAACAAATAAGAGGCCTATAAGGAAGACTCCAGTCCATTCATCGATTCATAGTGCAACTAGTAGACAAGGCTATCCCATATTCTCATCTAATCCACAAGGGGGTAGCATACATATCAGCAACAACAAGAGCCCTTGGCACTCTCCTAGCACAACACGATAAAAATGGGAAAGAGAGAGCTATCTACTACATCAATAGAACCATGGTGGGGCATGAACTGAATTACACATCCGTTGAGAAAGCTTGCTTAGCAATCATGTTTGCAACACAAAAATTCAAACATTACATGCTAGCACATCAAATAAAGCTCATTGCAAAGATAGATCCACTCAAGTACCTGCTTTCTAAAGCAATGCTCACAGGGTGAATGGCTAAATGGGTTATGATCCTAACAGAGCACAACATTGAGTATATGGAATGCAAGGCCATTAAAGGACAAGAAATTGTAGATTAGATGGTAGGAGTACTGATATACTCAAAGAACCCACTTGTATTAGAATTCCCTGATGAATCCATCTTCAACCTAAGTGTAGTGGATCACTAGAAAATGTACTTTGATGGATCCTACACACAACACGGATCAGGAGTAGGGATCTTCTTTATCAGTCCACAAGGGGATTGCATACCTAAATCATGCAAGCTATCATTTCCATGCACAAATAACATTGCAAAATATGAGGCTCTTGCATAGGGTTGAGAATTGTTGTACAGTGGTAGATCATGACACTCAAAGTCTATGGAGACTCATAGCTCATAATCAACCAGGTAAACAATGAGTATCAAAAAAAGGATGACAAGTTGACTCCATACAAAAATTTGGTGGAAAGCCTCAAAGAATTCTTCATTGATATCACATTTGAGCAGCTACCAAGAGCAAATAACACAATGGCGGATGCCATGGCAACCATTGGATTGCTATTGGATATCCCATTCAACATCCCAAAGCAAGAATTCCTCATAGAGTTGCTTCCTGTACCAACATTTGAGGTACCAGAGTTTGAATTTGTGTGTGAAATTATTAGTCCCGGTGATCCCTGGTATCATGATATATACACCTACTTGAGAATAGGAGTCCTCCCCACTGATATAACCTCAAACCTCAAAAGGGCCTTTGCCAAAAATTCATCCCATTTTGTCATCCTAGTAGATACTCTATATTGTAGAAGCATTGAAGGAATGATTTTACGATGCCTAAATGTCGAGGAAGGTTTGAACGCTTTAATTGAGGTAAATAATGACATTTTTGGTTCACATTCGAGTGGTATGACCTTAGCTAAGAAATTGTTGATGACTTAGTACTATTGGCCTATAATGGAAAGGGAAGTTCATGACTATGTCCAAAGGTGTTTGCAATGTCAACAACATGGGGATCTCACCCATGCACTAGCTCAAGAGCTCAACCCAATTGTTACACCTTGGCCCTTTTCACAATGGGAGCTTGATCTCGTTGGAAAAATCAGCCCCACCTCATCCAGTGGACATAAGTTCATCATCACTGCCACCGAGTACTTCACAAAGTGGGTGGAAGCCATCCCCATGACCTATATCATAGCAAAACAGATATCCAAGTTCATCCTGAATTACCTAATTTATCGCTATGGTGTCCCTCAAGTGATTATCTCAGATAACGAGACACCTTTCAAAAATTAAGATGTTCACGACCTATGCCAAAAGTTCAAAATCCAACATTGCTTTTCCACTCTATACTATCCCCAAGGAGATGGCCAAGTTGAGGCTACAAATAAGAGCATCTTGAAAATCCTCAAGAAAATAATTAATGATGTTGGTCACATGATTGGCACCTCCAATTGAATCCCACCCTATGGGCCTACCGAACAAGCATCCACACACCAAAAGGTGCCACCCCTTTCTCCCTGGTCTATGGATCAAAAGCCATACTACCCATTGAGATTGAGCTCCCATCCCTAAGGATATCATTACATAATCTCATCACAATTGAAGAATACCAAGTATCATGACTAAATGAGATGGAACTACTAGATGAGCGATGCATGGATGACTTAAATCATTTGCAAGTCTACCAAAATCACCTCAAGAGAAGTTATAACAAGAAGATGAATAATCGAATCTTCCAAGTTAGAGAGCTTGTGCTAAAGGAGAATCAGAAGACTGTTCCAAATCTAGATAGAAAAGGGAAGTTTTAACCCAATTGGTTGGGACCCTTTGTCATCACAACAAGCTACAAGTCAAGGGAATATCAGTTATCCATGCCAGAAAGTGAACCTCTGTAGGAGCCCATGAATAGCTCCCATCTCAAAAAGTTTTATGCCTAATATTTCAAGGTATAAAACCAAAAATACAAAAATTCAAAAAAATTAGAAAAAAGATTAAAAATAGTAAAGAGAAAAATCACCCTCTAGTGAAAACCACTTCGGTGGCACTTTGGGAAAGTACCTTGCTGAAAACCTAGAAAATAAGTGCCTTGTGTAAATGAGCACTTTCCATCCACCAAGATCTCCTTGGCTTGTTTTACATCATCCATCCATAATGCTTCCATCATCCATTCATCTCCATCCACATCCTATTCGTGTTCGCATTCATAGCTTGATCCTGTGTTCATGTCATGATCCCTCCTAATACTACTTGGCCCATTCGTAAGGTTAGTTTGTCTTGCGTATATCATAGTAGTCTATTGCATCACATTGGGGGAATGTTCTTATACCTACATTGGATTGGATTTGTGTATATTCTTAAAGTATTCCTTAAAATTAAAAAATCCAAAAACATTCAGAAAATTAAGAAAAACCCAAAAACATTTAAAACATATCAAAATCCAAAAATAGGTCAAAAAAGTAGGAAAAGTAAAAAATAGAGTTGTCTTGTCAAAATATGGGTCTTTGAGCTCTGAACATAGGCAAGGTTGATCTTTGATCATCCCCTGAGACACCTAGGTCAGTCCTTTAGGAGTCCATCATAATAAACTGGCAATCCATTTGTTCATATCTCATCAATAATCAAGTCTATGTCAATTGAACTATGTGGTCTTTGCATGATAACGTAGGCAAGGCTAATCTATTGATCAGCCCCTGAGGCCCCTAGGATAGGTCTTTAGGTTAGTATTTTGGTCAAAATCTCAGAAAACCACAAAAACATTGGAAATTTTGAAAATCAAAACATTTGCAAAACATCTTGAAAATACCAAAAACAACCTCAAAACATTTCAAAACACCAAAAACATCCAAATATTTGAAAAAAATCATCCATCCCATCTTGCTTTCACCCAAAATAAACATTCACTCATAATAAATCAATCATCACCTTCACCCTTCGGCAACACAATCGGAAACAAGTCTAGTAGGTTAAAAGTGAAAGCTAAAACGTCAAGGTCTCAAGTCTAGATCAGTAAGTAAACAAGTTGGTCAACTCTTGGTATTAATAGTCTATCATCCAATCAGTCCCAAATCATCTAGTTACATCATGTCCTAGGATGCATCCTTCCTACAATGGACATCAACATCAAGCACCGTCGTAGTTTAGTCTTGGCTAGCGGTATGAAGAACATTAGCTTGTTTGTTTACTTTGTCTTTATCTTTTGACTTATCTTATTGTGCTCACTTCAATGAACTCTCGATGATGTCCAAATAAATGGATTTAGAGAGAAAGGAATGGGTCAATGATCATTATCTTTTTATCTGCTATGCTTGTTGGATATTCTTGTAATATAACCTTGGGCATGCATGCTTTGTTTAGTTTGTAGGGAGGGTGTTTCAGGTGTCTTGTTGACCACATAGGAAGGATTTCCTTTCTATGTTTTGGACCAAGATGTTTGGAATATCTAAATTTTATTTTGAATAAGGTTTCATATGTTAGGTGTGAACACGAGTACTCCTATTTGATTATCAAGTCAAATTCCATCACACTAGGTACAATTCCATCCTAGTTCTATATACCTTGATGCATCATGCCTATGTGTGTTATCAAACATAAGGTAAGTAGCCCTTTTAAAAATATCAATTCCTGATAAAAAATCCATCATCATTATCATCGTCATCTCTAATAAAGTCTCATAGATCATGGACTTGTTGGATCCTCTTATCATCCATCTTATTCTTCTTATTCTTCTATCTTTACTAGCATTTCTATCCAAGTATCAAGTGTGTGTAATACATCAAAATATACATGAGGCTACCCATGACTGATGAATTGTGTACATCATCAAATCTAACTACAACAAACATTCAAGATGAACTGATCTTGAACCTCTTTGTCATGAGATTGAACCTCGAATCAAACTTTTCACTTGATCTCTTGAGGGTGCAGTGTACTAGCATAATTCTTTCACTGGAGCAGCAATGGGGCATCCAAAAAAAAGAAAAAAAATCTTGATCTCGGCAAGTTTATTTTTTGAACTAATGCAATAGGTGCATTGCTTCAAAGAGGGAAAAAATGTAGACACATAAAATATATAGATTGATCCCATGCACTGAATCCTAACTTACTAACACCAGTTTTCCTTTAATAATATCTTTACTAACCATTTAATCAAATAATCTTTATTTGATTAAATTCATCATATTTCATCTCTTAATTAAATAAATCCTTTTGTTTAATTAAGTTCTAATTTCATCTCCTTTAAATTAAATAAACCAATCTTTATTTGATTTAAATCTAACACCATCCTCTTTAATTAAATAAATCAAACTTTATTTAATTAAGTTTAAAATCATTATTCGTCTCATTTTGATTTATTTAAATCCTAAAATCTAAATCAAATTTTTAAATCAGCTAATCTCCTTTTAGATTAATCAAATCCTTATTAGCTCTAATCCTAATCCCTCAAATCCTCTAGATTTTGCAACTTGCTCATGAAAATCCATTTAATTAATTTTTAAATCTTCCCTTTTCATTCAAAAAGGCATCAAGGATGGAATATTCCTCAAATTTTAAATCTCCCCCAAAATTACTTGTACATCCAACAAGGCATTAAAGGCCTCTTACATGTCCTTTCCTTGAGCCAAGTGGCATTTATTTCATCTTTCATCTCCCTCCAACTTGTCACTTCTCCAATTTTGAATTTCCACCTAATAGATTTAATGTGTACATTCATCAGAATGTGCTCCACATTTTTCCACTCACATGTTGATAAGTGGCATTGTGCTATTGGTTGGTTTTTGATCCCACAATCATCCTTTTTGCCTATTCTTCCATCTTTGTCTTCTATAAATAGAAGGCTCTCTTACTAATTTGGGATCCAGAATCTTAGGAATTTTTCATCCACAACTTATGCAAAGTTATCATCTTCATTTTTTTGAGCAACATTCATCCATTTTCATAATTTTATAGCTAGGTTATGGAGAAATTTCATCAAGGAGCATCAAATCCTCACCATTGATCATCAAGCTTGCAAGGAATTGGGAAAGGGCCATTTTCCACATCAAAATGGCACTAATTCCCCCATGGGATTGAGAGTTTGGGCATTAAAATAGGATTTAATAGCTTTTTTACTTGTGTTCTTCATTTATTTCTTGTTTTCTTGTTTCAAATGAATTTCATGGGGAATGATGTTTCTAACTTGCATATTGGACTAATAATATGCTTGTTCTTCATATTTGTGCAGGTCTAGGATCACCATTCACATTTTTAAAATCTCTTCAATGAGAAATTAGCTAGCAATATGTAGTTTATGCTTGATTTTTCTGATAATTTTTTTATGAATATTTGATTTTTTACTAATTTTCAAAGTGGACACTTCCTAAAAACCAAAATTTTACCCGTGCTACCCCTATAAATTTTGGAAACTAATTGATTTTTTTTTTATTTAGTATGTTGATGCAGAGCAGGGGTGGATAACTTCAACACAACTCAAACAATAAAAATTTGCAATCCTAGAACATAACTTAGTGGGTTTTTGCTCACAAGGCCTTAATCTCCTCGTAGTACTTCCTAACTAGTATTTCCATCACAAATTTTTATGTAGACGTCAAACATAGATTGTAAAGAAATTTTTGAGCACCCTCTTCACCATTTACAAACATATATAAATTCTAGGTATAGTGTCTTTGTAAGGAAAGGGCTTAAAATTCAATGTCCTAGTTTCTAGGCCTAATTGTCTTAACAAACTTGGTAGCAACAAATTATGGATTTTTGGCCATAATTTTCAATGTACACATGATATCAAGAATATAAACATATTTTTAGATACCCATTTTGGTTTTATACAACATATCTCAGAATCAAGGTAGGTTACTTTGGACGAAAACCTTCCAAAACTATTTTGTTTTCTCACTTTTACCCTAACTAGGGTTTCAGGCTACCTGGGGTAAAATGACTCTAACTTGCTTGAAACTTAATGAATTTGAGTGCTAAAAAAAGAGAATAAATAAGATTCACAACACCAATTCCACTCCCCTTCTTCCAAACTTCCTCAACAACCTCTCCAACCTTGGATTTGACCCTCCAAGGCATTTTTAAACATGTACCAACCATTTACAACTAATTTTTCATATTACAACTGTCCTACTTCCCTCTTTTACAACTTATGACTCTTCACATTCCATGTGTTTACAACTTTGACAACATTTGTGCAAATTTTTACAATTTTTGCATCTAGATTCTAACCAATGACCAAGACCACTAATTGGACCCCAAAAACATGAAATGGTCTTTCTAGACCTTATTACATGAACACATCACAAAACCAAAATAAAATGCTAAATTTTCCCCTTGAAGGCATGAATTGACCTAGATGCCCCTACACCATACTCCTAGAGAAAAAAATATTCAAGCTCCACTTTAATAGAAGGTAGCAACATGAGAACCAAAAACCATTCCATGCTTGCTTCATTTTCACTATAGGTTTTTTGAACATTTGGCAAAGGTATGCGAACTTTTCAAAATAAACCTATTTACCATCTGCACCTCTACCTTGCAACTGATCCCTTTTTTTTGATGGATGTCATGCATTCCAATAGGACCTTGTTCTCCTACAATGACTTGTTTCATTTTTACCTTATGTTTCTTGTCTCTCAAGTTTGCAATCTCATCAAGAACACTTTGTATTCTCTGCTTGCCTCAAACTTCTACAACTCCCTTTTGTTGCTCCACTTGTAGTGGATGCTTGTCTAACTATCCATCTTCCATCTGCAACTTAGTTTTATCATTATGTTGCTCCATACCTTCTTTTCCCTTTTGTAAATAAAGATTTTGGCACCTGAATGTCATTCTAGCCCTTCTAGGGTTTTTCACCTAAAAGAGGAAATATTGGGCCAAAATGTAATGTGAACAATCAAATATTAATGTATTATGGATGCAATATACCTAAATGAGATTTTCTAAATGCAAAGAACTGAAAAAGAATGGTAATTATTAATGTTAAACTAAGAAATGTAACTTGTTTGAAAACAGTGTTGTATGCAAACATGAACTAGAAAGATGAACAAATAAAAATAGAATTTAATGAAACTAAATGAAGTGCACTTGGAGCTTGAAAGCTATTTTTGAAGGGTTGTAGAATGTTGCAGAGATAAATTTTGAAGCCCATTGGGACTCATACACCATAGATGGTGAATTAGTCCTATTTTTGGTAAAATTTGTTGGAACATGTTTTAGGATGTCAAGAATTTAGAACTTCAGAAAACACTTTTTCCAGCCTAGCAGTGGGATTCATTCACCATAGATGCTAAATCAATCCACCTGTAGATTTTTGAAAAGTCAAAGGTCAACTCTGTGGGGTCTGCGCTTTTCTACCTGATAGCTTGCCAGATATGAGTCTATAAAATATGAAGAGAGGGTGGTCTCCAAGCTTCAAATAGGTTTATGTTGACTTTGATGACTTTGATGACTTTGCAACACCTTTTTGACACCTTTCTCCTTGAAAAATCTACCTACAAAACCTGAAAACACACATGCAAAGAGGGGAAAAGGGTTAAGGGTTAGAGTATAGGGGTTTGCCTTGGTCAAACCCCAATTTTGTAGTCAAACCCTTGATAATGAAATTAAATAATGAGGAAATGATGAACAAATAACATGCAATGTCATAAACTCACCAATCCTTAATGTTGAAGTCTAAAGATATGCTGCTCCAAGATGCATGAATGCTAGAATGCTTGAATGTTATGATGAATTGAATGCATGAGTGAATGGATGAGTGAGATTGAATTATGTTGATTGGGTGTTAAAATGAATGGAAAATCATGTATTTATACACAATTATTCCCTAATTTCTTGAAAGTACATCACATGCCAACCTTAGGTCTTTAGGAATAAATCCCCACCAATAATTTGAATTTATTTTGATTTTTGTGCCAAGAGGCACTCATTCACCCCTAGTGCCAAATGGGTCCCACTCAAGGCATGTGAATGGGTTTCAAAATTAAGTTGTCTTAAATGATGTTTGTCAGGTTAAATAAAGCATAAAAAAGGTGTATTGGTTGATGACAAGTCTAGAAAAGAGTGAAATTTTGTTACAAGAATTTACAACACTTTAAAATAAGACTTGGTAAGTGACAAAAGGGGTTATTTAAGTTAATTATGATAAGAAGAGTCTAGAAAAGTGTGAAAATGTATCACAAAATGTATACAAGACATCATAAAGTCTTAATGATTCATAAAGATTCAAGATCTAATGTGAATGTGTGGGCCACATTGCAACATTAAATCAAGGTGAAATCAAGCCAAATAAGCACAAGGAGGGAAAAAACAAGAAAAAGTAAAAGGGTTACCTTTTCTGTGTTCACAGTTAGCCCCCACTTTAGTGAGACGATGAACTTCCTTCAAACTCACACTAAAGTAGCCAAATTTGAATGCACTAATGCTTGGTAAGATCAGAGAACAACAATCAAAAGGGATGATCAAGCCCCCTGGATCAAGATCCCATGGAAAACCAATCATAAGCACAAAGGAATGCACATGAAAATGATGAAAAGGAATAAAAGTCGAATCAAGCTTCGATCATCTGTCCAACTCATTGTGGATTAAATCTAGGTTTGTTTGTTTGGAAAGGAAATGCATACTCACTTTGGGGTGACAAAACTCATGGCTATCCATTGGGTGACAAGGCCCAAAAGGTGAGAAAAATGCACTCATGGTTGGTATGTACTCACAAACACACAGATGGCTATGGGGAAAAGTCATGCCTTGGAATGAACTTCCCGCTCAACCATACTAAATTTATACCTCCTAATAACTTTAATAAGGTGCCACAAAGGACAATGTAATTTCATGCTTCATGAGACAAGAAAATCTTCATATGCTTAGAACTCATGAACAAATGTGATGGGACCATAGGCATGCAAGCTATGTTATGTAAGGTGGCCATGTAAATGCAAAATGCAACATGCAAAAGAATGTCCGATTGAGTCTTGCTTAGTTCATGCTAGGTCTATAACTTAGGGAACATTGTGTCTAATGTCTCCAAGAGAGGACTAATCAAAGAATAGAATATCCGTAACTTAGGGGATGTAGTGTGTTGCATTAGGCCACTAAGAGGAACGTAATATGCTAAGAGAGATCACAATCATGAAGGACACTAATGGAACCTACAAAATTTGTATGTTCCATCTCAAGTCCTATTTCATTTGAATATTAGGCTGACATCTGAGGGCTTAGGGTTCTACTTGTATCACTGTTGAAGGGTTATTGTACTGGCTTGGAGTCCTTTCTTATGAAACCCTTGGTTCTGAATACTTGAAAATATTCTATTTCACCATTGACTTCTTGTTGCCCATTGTCGGTTACTTTAAAAATATCTATGTCATTCATTTTCATCAGGTAACCAGTCCCTCACACCTAGTTTTAAGTGTCTAAATTTTTATAAGGTTAAGTAAAGAGCCTTTTAGGCCTTTACATCCTTTGCATTTTATGACTTAGGAGTTTTGAGACCCTGTTGTCATATCATCATACAAGGTCTCCCCCATTAAAAAAACTTGTGAGCATGTGTCTAAAGGTTTTCACTTAATTCTCATCGGCCTTTTATCATTATCGTACATTATTGATTACTTTAGAAGTGTATGTTCTAAATTGGCGACAAGCAATGAGTAGTATTTCTTTGTTTTCACTCATCACAAATAGTTGTTGGAGCTCTTTATATCTATGTGTGATGAGTGATGTTCCTTGTATTGTTAAGGGATCACTTATCACTAATGGATTTTGATCCTTGAGTATTGTACTAGTGATAAGCGATGGCCTCTAGCCTTATTGTCACGTCTTGAATGGTGATGCTCCTTGATTTTTCTTTATGTGGATTTTTTATATGAACTAATGTGTGTGGTAGAATAATAATAAATACTATGGTGCTTTGGTGTGAAGAAATATGAAAGTGTTTACTTTGAAAAGTTGTTTAGTAATGAATGTGTTTTACTAGAGGATGAAGCAAAACATGATAGAATATAAATAATTTAATCAAAGTATTATATTGTTTTGATTTTTTTATTTATGGGATACTAATTTAATTTATTGTTGTGTGCCCGAGTGCACTTGAGATGCAGGTGGTCGAAGACCAAGGGTGTGATTAAGGAGAGGAGGTTAGCTTCTTGACAGGGTAAAACATGATGTCCTCTCAAATACACACGAGCACTTAGATTCATGTAGATTGCATTTAGGAATGATAATTTTAGTGTGTTTGTTTTGATTATTTGAAAATTAAATAATAATTAGTTAAATTGAATAAATAATGAAATGAAAGCATGATAAAGTAAAGGAATTAATTTTAATTATAAATTTTACTATTGATTCTGGTTTTTAAAAGATTACCGTGCTGCAAATCTAAGTGAGTATCCTATTTTCTTTTAATTTGTGTTAAATTCTTGTGATAATGAAATTAAAATAATAATTAGTTGATATTTAAATATTAGATAAATATTTACTTTGAATTGAGTAATTGAGTAGGTATTTTCTAAAGGATTATCCTCTGTGTATGGTAATTGGAGATTATTTTTGCATATCTTCTTATTTATGAATATGAAAAGTGAAACATAAGTTATAAATTTTAATTTTATTTTAAAATCCATTTTTAAGATTAGGGTTAGAATTGGAAAGGGAAAAACATTATTAAAACGGGGGAAAGAACTTCTTGAGAGAAGGTAGGGTTCTGGAAAATATTCTTGAAAATAAGCTCTGCAAATTAGCTTGAATGGCTGCCAAGAAATGCTAAATTTATCAAAATAAGAAGTTTCAGAAAACAAGTTCAGAAGAGGGAAGGGGAGGAATTGACTGGAGAGCAACTATTGCTAGAAGCGAAATATCCAGTTTTTCAATTCTCTTTCCATGAATCTTGTTTGAAATATGATAATATTGTTGAAGAATATGAATACCAAGTGTTTGAAAATAGTTTGCAAAACTGAGAAAATTGGGAAAATCTTCCATTCTTTTACATGCATGGAAAAAAATTGCATAATATCTCCATTTTTAGATTGGGGCTTCTCTCCTTAGCAAACTGTGGTTTATATTTTTGTTTCTAAATGTTAAATCTTGATACAGTAACTTTGAATATATATATATATATACACATATTTTCCTGTGCATGTATATAAACACACACACACATATATTTACAGACCCAATTTACAAATTTTTGTGTGTGTAGCAGCAGGCTATACATATATTTCATTGGGTATTATTTTATAAAGCAAGCAATAGAAAATGGGAATAAACCCCAATCATCGCATGAGGAAGGGTGATGTTGTGGAGGGACAATGCCCTCCACAGGCCAAGGCCCATGGAGGAGGTGTTTCCCCCTCATAGGCAATGCCTTCCCCTAGGGAGAGGTGTAAGCCTGTTCTTGGCACATAACCTTTAGTTGTGTATGTTGAAACATGCATTGGAAAATTCTTTGAACTCAACAATTGTTAGAAATAAACATATAAATATATATATATATATATATATATATATATATATATATATATATATATATATATACACATATATATATACACACACAGATATATATATATATCTATTTTCTATAGAGAACATCTTTCAGTGTCACTAGTATTATACAAAAAAATATTCATTTATAAAACTATTATGTATATATATATATGCATATATATATATTATATATATGTGCATATGTATATTATATATATATATACACACACATACACAGTAAATACATATATAAATCTGGGTGAAAGCCCATAGATGTGAAAACTAAAACTTAGAGAGAGACAAAATAAATACATATAGGTAACCCTATGAATAGTAGGAAGTATGAATACATTTACAAATCTGTTTATCTACATTGTTATTCATTTCTAAAAATATTTTTATTCCTGAATAATGGTGCATGGTATGAATTACAATACATCATTGCAAATCTTAGTGAAATATACAAAATACTATACATGAAGTTGTAGATGAACATTTTTAGTTAGCAAAAATAATCTACAGAAAAAGCTTTTATAAACTAGAGAACTTCTTAAATATAAAACACCAAAAGTTGCATACAAAAGTATTATTACACCTCATTTAGATGAAAGCTTTAATATTATCACCACTGGGAGAGTGAATAGATTGCCAACCTAAATTTTGTAACTCTTTGAATAAACATGTATGAAATT
The DNA here is from genome assembly GCA_007258455.2 of Sequoia sempervirens. Lineage (NCBI taxonomy): Eukaryota > Viridiplantae > Streptophyta > Pinopsida > Cupressales > Cupressaceae > Sequoia > Sequoia sempervirens. Next base: position 5,250,770 of record VDFB02256132.1, read on the forward strand.
GTTCTCTTTTCTTTAAATTTAACCTATTATTCTTTTCTAAAAATTGTTGACATATTCCTATTAAATAGGAAATTAATCCATGTGATATGATTTTATCTCATAGAAAAGAGTGGCTTTCTTTTTCTAAATCTATCAAAATTACTTACTTGATCAAACTAGTTTTGAAAATAGAACTGGGATTGATTTTAAATTGTATAGTAACTTTCAATAGAAATTAATAAAAAAATCTCTCATATTGAGTGTATGTATGAAAAGTTATTTTGATAATCTTTGTGTGAACATTGAAAAATGATGAAATTTCTTTGAAATTATAAATGTGTATAATTGAAAGAAAACTTAGATGGAAAAATGCATTATTTACTGTATTTTGAGAAACATTCGGGACAGGATACCGAAGGTGGACCCACAGAGATGGTAGTTTTACATTTTCTGAAACTATCATTTGATTTTATTTATGCTTAGCCAAGCACATGTACCATTGAAATAGATGGAAATAAAATCCTAGAAGTAAATGTATGTAGGTCTCTGCCACCTCCTGTTGCAAGAAATATGTTATTCTCATGTTAGGAATGCATATAGGCATCAGGCCTACATTGAGAGTTCCCTCCTATTTTATTGTGTCATGTTGCTAGACTCCTCATGCAGGGCCAGAGATTTCTTTGAGTTAGGAAGGAACCTGAGGAAGTCATGCACTTTGTGGTTGGGCAGAAAAGGCGCCTTAATCACACTCTTGGCCCCCGCTCGCAAGAAGACTAGTGGTGTCATGGTGGTTGATGTTCAAAGTTTATTACACTATTGATGTATTCATGTATTATTCTTGAAAGGTTTGTATAGCCCACTTGTAAAAGTAACTTTATTTGACATTCATTATTGTAACATTGAAATAGATGTACTAAATGAAATATTCTGATGTAACATTGAAATAGATGTACTAAATGAAATATTCTAATGTAACATTGAAATAGATGTAATGACTACAGTTATTGATTTCATTTGAAAATGAATGAATTTTATGGAAACTCATTGATGCACTTTTACCATATGCATATGTATTGATGTAAAGATCCTTGATGTGAATGCAATGTACTCATTTGGATACATGAAATGAGATTTATTGCTTCTTTTACTCTTGAGCTCATTTGGGAAGCTCTCTTTTTTTGCATCATTTACTTTTACTTTATTTGAAATGAAATGAACTTTTTATACGCTTAAATGACCATCATATCTCAAGCATTACACTTATGCTCTTATTTTCATTGCTCATTGTGGATGGCCATGAAATACTAAGTTTCAAATTAGCGATGAGTGATATGATGGATTTCCCTTGCATCACGTATTATTGATATGTTTTAAGTGTTAAGTTCTATATTAGCGATAGGAAATACGCAATGTCACTATGAAGATTTCTCATCACTAATTACTCACAAACTATATGAGGAGAATTAGTGAGGAGCGATGGTCTGATGTTTTTGTACTTTATTGCTCATCACGTATTCATTCCAAAGCTTAAGTTTCAAATCAGCAATGAGTGATGAGATCCTTTGAAAGGTTTCTTTTTCTAATTTAAAAATATCTTATGTTTGATGTCTTTTGTACCATTGATTTTCATGCAGGTGTACATGTATCAATCTAGTCTCTTCACTGTATCTCCCATCGCTAATAGGATTCAAGTTGTGAGCTATGAATTAGCGATGTGCGATGGGGCAATGAACTTGATCATAGGATGGGCCATAGATCTAAGGGATGATATTTCACTGCATGGATGCTTGCATCACCGATGAAGCCAATGAAGGATGAGATTTATTAGCGATAGGTAACAACTATTTCCGAAAAAGGAAATGTGGCAAAATCCTATGGACATAGTATAAAGAAAAAAGGAAAGTAGCGAGATGGATGGAGAACCATTGACCTATTTTTTAAAAAAGATGATCCAATGGACTAAATTTCATCGTGGTAACCTTCTCATCACTAATTGTATCCTAAAATTTGGGTGAGACTAGTGATGAGCAATGAAGTGTATCAGGAACTATTCTCTTCAAAATGTTAGTCATATGTACTTCCCTGTTATTAATGAAGGAGAATGGATTAGGTTGGTGATTCATGTTAATTGTCAGATTGTGTAAGATTAAACAAGATTAACGGAGGACATGGTAGCATTTGAGGTGGCATCATTATTTTCAAGGAATAAGTTACTAATGGTCAAAAAATGATGCTCATGATCACCATAGATGAAGTTTTAAATGCTTAAAGATCAACGGCCTAGATTCAAAGTGGAGCTGCTAAGTTACCAACTCGCTCGTGTGAGGAGTTCTTGACTCATTAATTCTTGCATGCTCCAAAATGTCTATTTAATGTAGATTGTTCACTATTCATCTTCACCATATTTTTAGTCTGCAGTGAATGTGAGGTGTAGGTTAGTGAAGAGTGTGAAGGTGTTGGTTCTCCTTGAGTTGAATAGTGAATGTTCTTGTCCTAGGTGAGTTATTTCTCAATTGGGTTCTCTATTGTTTGTGCTCTAGTATATTTAGGAACTCTTTTCTAGTATTGGGTGCAATTGTTTGGGCTCGTAGGTATATTTCCCTACAACTTTGATTTAGAGTCTTTTGAATTATCAACTTTTGTTTGTTTTAGAGATGGGAAAGACTGGTGTGTCAATTTAGCCTATTAAGAGGTCTAGGAAGCTTAATGTGTTTGAATGCTATGAGGATATGTATGTAACTCAACAGCCAAACCATCCATACCCTGAGGTTTCAAAGGGTAAGAGGAGGGCTCAAGGTCATAAGAAGAAAGAAAATGTGTACAATACATACAATTTGAGAAATAGGACCATTCTAGAAGAACTAGACAAGTTTAAAGGCAAGGAGTTGGCTCAGCTAGTGAAAAAAGCTAGGAAAAATGACAAGGGTCATAGAGCCTACCTGGGAAAAGATAATTCTCCCATTGTTTTCTCTAATAGTCCTTTGGATGCTAAAGGTGACACTAAATTAGGATATGGATAGTATCTTCATTCTCTGATGTCATATGGGAGATATGATGATGTCATGGTGATGGTTCTCTAATTTCATTGAGAACAAGGAGTGGTCAAGCATTCTCTAATGTTCATGACTTTGAATAGGGTCTTATCCTTGTTTTTGTTTTCGATGACACCATGGTCTTTGCATAGGAGGTATTTTTTCAATGTGTTTTTGGTTTTACTCTTTTACTCTTCAATGCTAATGTGGAGGTCATCTAGTTAATATGATATAGAATCATTTTTGTTAAAGCATGAACATGGCAACAATGACTAATATCCAACACATGTGTTTTGTATTTTGTCCTCCCCTGTTCTCAAATGATTGCATGAAACTACCTAAGGAGTTTTTTGAGGATGCAGTTGAAATTAGGTTTTTGAAATGAAATAAAATTATAACTTAGTTGGATGTGTGTTTCTCCCCTATTTATAAAGGGGATTTCATGGCTAAAGTTAGGGGAGAGTTTAAAATTTTGAGTCTGAAATAGGTCAAGGTGAAAGCTATGCTCATGGAGCAAATAGAATGTAAATAGATAAATTAGTGAATATATCAGAAGCCAGTCTAGGGAAAAAGTTATACTATATGAAGATCTTAAATATAGTTTTACAAAGCAATATTAATAATGAAAGATAATTTTAGTTCTAAAATGTTGCTCTCCTATGTATTTTTCTTCCAAATTATGAATGAAGTTGTTAATTATAATTTCATTTGTCTTTTGTCATTTGCATTGAATGAATGGGATTGTTTGTGCTTCAGTTCAATGAATTGATTAAATGTTAAAATGAGACCATTAGTTTGTGGGAAAGGGATATAGGATTTGGTAAGGAAGAAATATTTTAAAACATAGTGAGTTAGATGCTACAAAGTGGCATGCTGATAGTCCATTAATTTATGATGTTCAATCATAATTGTATTACTAATTGATTACAAACTATGACTCCATTGTTCCCTCATATAGGGCACTGGTTGTTTAGTTAGTTTATCTCATGGTTGATTGAGCTAGTAATGAATTTAGATGGAAATTTAAAATGGAATTTAATTCTTAATATAATTTAAATTACATTGCACTAACCTTCAAGTATTGACGTATTCCCTAAAACAAATAGCAATTTCATATAAAGAGGTCTATCAAGCCTTAGATGATGTTGGTTTCTTGAGGAATACATCTGTGAGGAAATACTCTTGATCAAGTTGAGATATTATGAGCATAAGTAGGAATACCCTCCTGGGTCTCATAGAGCCCAAAGAGAAGAAGTGAGGTTCTAAATGCCTCACTTAAGTGTTGGACAATCCTTAACCTAGCTGATATTTGAGTTCTAGTAGATTCATAGGTAAGGACTGATATTTAGTTTGGTTCTTAAAAAATAACCAACAGAAATGGAAACTTCATTGGGGACATACTTGGGAGAATATTTGATGTACATCAATTTTCCTTGATAGAGTCATAGAGGTTCTTAATACAAAGTTTTCACTGATAGTGAGTGGTGACTTCAAAGAACTCTATACCAATGAAAATATTGAAGGACTAAGAATATTAAAGTAAAAACAATTGGTGGAAGTGAATTCATATGGTTGAAGTTTTATCCTCTACAAAGGAGGTGGAAACTCTATGCAAAGAACTTGATAAAGTGTGATATCTACTAATATATCTAGGTATTTTTCCTTGTTTTGACTTAAAAGAAGAAATAATTGTGTATGAGAGCCATTTTAGAAATGAGGAAAAAATATTTTATTCCTAATTTAGTGAGTTAAAGCACTAGGGAAATGGAATAGTGATGGTTATGTTGCATACATTTGAGTTGAAATCTGTAATATCTAAATGGAATGGAAGAAATATGCTTATTTTTGTAGTATGTCTTTTAAAGGTGTTAAGACATAAAATACATTTAAGCTAGGCATTTACTATAGGGTTAACATTTGAAGAATAAGGTACATTAGAGATACACCATTCCCCTATATTCTCTGGTAAAATATCAAATACAAATATGCCAGTCATCCAATCCCTAAAATACCCTCAAAAGAAATTATCTATTGAGAGATATAAGTCTTTAAGCTTTGAAGGTATCCGAGGTTTCCCTAACAAAATTCTTGATGATATTAGGAAACAAGTACCAAGGTTTACAGGGAAAAAATATGAGTCAACTTCCAAGCATTTAATTGCATTTTTAGATGTGATGGGTGATTTTGAAATAAATCATGAGGATGTTGTCATGAAGTTGTTTGCTCAGTCATTAAAAGAGGATGCCTGAGACTGGTACTCATATCTACTAGAATGTTCTATAGTTTCATGGAATGCTTTTATGATAGCATTTATAGAACAATTTGGTGAAATGATTAGTCCCAATGAGATAAGAAGAAGATTTAGGGAAATCAAAAAAGATGAAGAAGAGTTAGTTCTTTCTTTTAATCTCAGATTCATGAAAGTAGTAAATGATATTCTTGAGTATTTGAGACCTAGTGATGCAGAGTGTTTAATTACATATCTAGGTGTTTTTGACAATAAAATGACTTATTTGATAAGGGATAAAGAGACTACAATATTGCAGCAGGCATATTGCATTGCTATGGACATAGAAAATACTATTAAATACTCAATGATGAAAGGGTATATGGCTGCAAGTGTTTGTTCTCCTAGTACACATTATAAAGGTGAAGTAAATAGGAAAGAAAAGGATGATCATTGTAATGATAATCTTGATGTTTCATTTTTTTCATTCTCATAGCATATTGGTCTTGAGCAGAGTCAAGATAGTTTTCATAAGTGTTTAGATAATAATGATTAGGAATTGATAATTCAAGGATTGTCTAATATGAAGAGAAGTGAAGAGGAATCACCATATGAATTACTAGCAAGGTTTCCAGATTCTTTGTTGGAAATCCTTAAAAGGTTAAGACCTAAGTATTAAATTTGCATTGAATTATTTTGTGACATCTATGAGCCAGGGTTTAGTACGTTTCCTAAGGAATTAAAGCCTCATAATTTTTATCAAATAATCAATTGGATCAAAATTGTTGAGGAAGCAAAGTATGACTATGAACAAACAATGATGTTTCAAAAAGGAAAGAATGCTATCCTTAATAACAAAGATCAAAAGTTCACTCAAGGGGTAAATGGGGATGTATCTAAGGGTAAATGTATGTATAATAGTACAAATGATGACATTGTCATATTTGTAGATACTATTGGTGTATTATTTGAGGCTGGTAATCAGGGTAGTGAAGGTGAAAATTTTAATTACTCTCATAAGGAATACAAATTTTTGTGTGAGGAAAACTTGGAAGCACCTTTATTGCTTCAGGAATTTGATTGTGTCAATACTCATGAAAATTTTCCTTTACTAGTAGATACACATATTTCAAATGATCAACTCTTGCAGAGTACTCTAACTATTCCAAAATTAGAACATTTTGATGATCTGATTCATTTTAAATTTAAAAATAAGAGTGCTCATTTTCAGACTTTGGAACCTAATTTTAATGATGAGATGGGTACATGCAGTCAAAAAGGTTAGGTTGTTGAATATTTACATCAAGCAAAAATAGGATGTGTAGATCTTGATATAGAGATAGACATGGTTGTTTTTGACCAAAGTTCTATTAAAGAAGGAAATGAAAAAATATACTTAGAGTAATAGAAGTTATGTCATCATCAACCAATAGACATATCAATTTAAAACACAATTCAAAACCTTACTTTTGATCATATCAATTTTGAGTTAGTTCATCCATCTTTTGAAAAAAATTGTTTGTTGTTGAAAGATGATGACTGGGAAGAAGAATCAAATTATGATATTGGTCCTGAAACAAAAATCATTTTTGATATCTAGAATGATATAAATGATTCCTTTTATAAGAAGGATTTTTCTCTATGAAAGAGTGAAAGTGCCCTGGATTATGAGAAATTGATCTTTCAACAAAATGAAGTATTGGGAAACATAATTGGTTTATATTATTCTGAGGTATATGAACACCAACTTGAAAAGGAGCTTGTGTATTAGTGTTTTTTGTTTACTGTACATGATGGGTATGATGTTGATCTAAATAAATCTGATATCAGTCAAGTGGACTATGAATGTTTCACTTTTCAAACCAATTAAGTGAGAATTTGGTGAAAAATAATGATATTTTGAATCAAATGGAGTGTTAAACTAATCATATATACCAGTTAACACTTGGTTACAACACACAGAGGGACATAAATGAGAGAGATAAGTGCAAGACTAGGTACAAGTCTCTACTGGTTGAACACAATAGTTGCAGCATGATCAGCTGGTGGACTCTTCATTGTAATTTTTTTAGCTTGGGCATGGTGTAAACTATGGAAAACAAGGTTTTTGATAGAAGTAAACACCAATTTTAAGATTGGTATGGCCATGCATATTATATAAATATTGTACATATAGTTTTTGGTTTTGGTTCTCTTGCCTTTTCCTTGCTTTTTGTTTTCTATTCTTGGCCTGCTTCACCTATGATTTTGGATTCTCGCTCTATTCACTAAGGAACAGACGTCCCCAACTAGAGCCAATGATGGAACCTGCAAAATTTTTATGTTCCATCTCAAGTCCTTGTTTTATTTAAGCATTGGGCTGACATTTGAGGGATTAGGTTTTTTCTTGTATCACTATTAAAGGGTTATTGTATTGGCTTGGAGTCCTTTCTTATGAAACCCTTAGTTCTGAATACTTGAAAAATAGTCTATTTCACTATTTACTTCTTGTTTCCCATTGTCGGTTACTTTAAAAACATATATGTCATTCATTTTCATTGGGTAACCATTCCCCCACACCTAGGTTTTAGTGTCTAAATTTTTATAAGGTTAAGTAAAGAGACTTTTTTTCCTTTACATCCTTTGCATTTTATGACTTAGGAGTTTTGAGCCCCTGTTGTCATATCATCGTAAAGAGTCCCCCCCATTAAAACAACTTGTGAGCACATGTCTAAAGGTTTTCACTTAAGTCCTGTTGGCCTTTTATCCTTATTGCTCATCATTGAGTACTTTAGAAGTGTATGTTCTGAATTGGAAACAAGTGATGAGCGATATTTCTTTATTTTTTTCTCATCGTGAATAGTTGTTGGAGCTCTTGATATCTATGCATGATGAGAAATTTTCCTCGTATTGTTGAGGGATCACTTATCACTAATGAATTTTGAGCCTTGAGTATTGTAATAGCAATAAGCAATGGCCTCTGACCTTATGTTCTTATTTTCATCACTCATTGTGGATGGCCATGAAATGGTAAGTTTCAAATTAGCGATGAGCAATATGATGGATTTCCCTTGCATCATGTATTGTAGATATTTTTTAAGTGCTAAGTTTTATATTAGCGATACATGATACACAATGTCACTATGAATATTTATAATCACTAATTGCTTGCAAACTGTATGAGGAGAATTAGCGATGAGTGATGGCCTGATGTTTTTGTACTTTATTGCTCATTGCATATTCATTCCAAAGCTTAAGTTTCAAATCAGCGATGAGCAATGAGATCCTATGAAAGGTTTCTTTTGCTAATTTCAAAAGATCTTATGTGAAATGTCTTTTTTACCATTGATTTTCATGTAGGTGTACATGTCTCAATTCGGTCTCTTCACTATATCTCCCATTGCTAATAAGATTCTAGGTGAGAGGTATGAATTAGTGATGTGCGATGGGGAAATGAATGTGATCAAAGGATGAGCCACATATCCAAGAGTTAATATTCCACCGCATGGATGCTTGCATCGCCGATGAAGCCGATGAAGGATGTGATGTATTAGTGATAGGTAATGGCTATTTCCAGAAAAAGGCATGTGGCAGAATCCTGCAGACATCATAAAAAGAAAAAAAGAAAGTAGCGGGATGGATGGAGAACCATTCATCTATTTTTAAAACAAGATGATCCAATAGACTAAATTTCATTGTGGTAACCTTCTCATTGCTGATTGTACTCTAAAATTTGGGTGAGACTAGTGATGAGCAATGAATTATGAGGAACTGTTCTCTTCAAAACATTGGTCATATGTACTTCACCAATATTATTGAAGGAGCATGGATTAGGTTGGTAATGCATGTTAATTATCAAATCACGTATGATTAATCAAGATTAAGGGAGGACATGGAAACATTTGAGGTGGCATCATTGTTTTCTAGGAACAAGTTGCTAATGGTTGAAAAATGATTGTCATGATGTCCATAGATGAAGTTTTAAATGCTTAAGATCGACATCCTAGATTCAAAGCTGACTTGCTAAGTTATCAACTTGCTTACACAAGGAGTTCTTGAATCATTAATTCCTACATGCTCCAAAATGTTTATTTAATGTAGATTGTTCGTTGTTCATCTTCACCATCTTTTTAGTCTACAATGAGTGTGAGGTGTAGGCTAGTGAAGAGTGTGAAGGTGTTGGTTCTCCTTGAGTTGAATAGTGAATTTTCTTGTCCTAGGTGAGTTAGTTTTCAATTGGGCTCTATGTTGTTTGTCCTCTAGTCTTTTTAGGAACTCTTTTCTAGTACTAGGTGCAATTGTCTGGGTTTGTAGGTATATTTCCCTGCAACTTTGATTTAGAGTCTTTTGAATTATCAACTTCTATTTGTTTTAGAGATGAGAAAGACTAGTGTGTCAATTTAGCCTATTAGGAGGTCTAGTTAGCTTAATGTGTTCAAATGCTATGAGGATATGTCTATAATTGAGCAACCTAACTAGCCATCCCCTGAGGTTTCAAAGGATAAGAGGAGGGATTGAGGTCATAAGATGAAAGAAATTGTGCATAGTACATACAATTTGAGAAATAGGACCATTCTAGAAGAAATGGTCAAGTTTAAAGGCAAGGAGCTAGCTCAGCTAGCGAAAAAGGCCAGGAAAAAGGACAAGGGTCATAGAGCCTTCTTGGGAAAACATAATTCCCCCATTGTGCTCTCTGATAGTCCTTCGGATGCTGAAGGTTACACTAACTTGGGATATGGCCAGTATCTTCATTCTCTGGTTCCATATGGGAGCTTTGATGATGACGTGGTGATGGTTCTTCCAATTTCATTGAGAGCAAGGAGTGGTCGAGCATTCTCTGATACTGAAAACTCTGAATAGGGTCTTCTCCTTGTTTTTTGTTTTTGATGACACCATGTTCTTTACATAGGAGGTATTTGTTCAATGTGTCCATGTTTTTGGTCTTTTACTCTTCCATATTGATGTGGAGGTCCTCTAATTAATATGATACAAAATCATTTTTTTTCAAGCATGAATGTGGCAACAACAACTAATATCTTCCACATGTTTTGTCTTTTGTCCTCCCTTGTTCTCAAATGATTGCATGAAATCTCCTAGGGATTTTTTTGAGGATGTAGTTGAAATTAGGTTTTTGAAATAAAGTGAAATTGTAACTCAACCAGATGCTTGTTGCTCCCCTATTTATAAAGTGGATTTCATGGCTGAAGTTAGGGGAAAGTTCAAAAATTTTGAGTCCAAAATAGGTTAAGGTGAAAGCTATGCTCAGGAAGCAAATAGATAAATTAGCAAATATATTAGAAGCCAGTCTAGGGAAAATGTTATAGTATATGAAGATCTTAAATATAGGTTTACAAAGCAATATTATTAATGAAAGAGAATTTTAGTTCTAAAATGTTCCTCTCCTATGTATTTTTCTTCCAAATTATGAATGAAGTTGTTAATTATAATTTCATTTGTCTTATGTCATTTTCACCAAATGAATGGGTTTGTTTGTGCTTCAATTCGATGAGTTGATTAAATGCTAAAATGAGACCATTAGTTTGTGGGAAAGGGATATAGGATTTAGTAAGGAAGCAATATTTTAAAACATAGTTAGTTAGATGCTACAAAGTGGAATGTTGATATTACATGGATTTTTGATGTTCAATCATAATTGTATTACTGATTGATTGCAAAATATGAGTCTATTGTTCCCTCAAATATGGAACTCGTTCTATTAGTTTATCTCATGGTTTACTAAGCTAGTAATGAATTTGGATGGAGATTTAAAATGGAATTGAATTCTTAATATACTTTCAATTACACTACACCAACCTTCAAGTATCAATGTATTCCTTGAAACAAATATCAATTTCAGAAGAGGTCTTCCAATCCTTAGATGATGTTGGTTTCTTGAGGAATAAATCTATGAGGAAATTCTCTAGATCAAATTGAGATATTATGAGCATAAGTAGGATTACCCTCCTAAGTCTCACAGAGCCCAAAGAGAAGAAGTGAGGTTCTCAATTCCTCACTTAAGTGTTGGCCAATCCTCAACCTAGCTGATAACTGAGTTCTAGTAGATTCATAGGTAAGGACTGAGATTTAGTTTGGTTCTTAAAAAATAACCAACATACACTATACCCAATGTCATCCACAAAGTGACAAACACATTGTATGAAGTAACAAGGCTACACTAAGAACCAAGAAAAGGGAAAATGATAATGAATGATGCCAATGTGTGCCCTCACTTTAAAGGAATTTCTACACACCATTCTGTGAGCAATTACTTTAAACTAGGAAATGAAAAATGTAAAAAGAAACAAGACATGAGAGTCAACTTGGAAAGCTCCTATGCCAAGTCATATGTTTATGAGTAAGGTTGCATCATACAAATGAAAAAGGAACAAAATGAAAAGGGGTTTACCTCAAAAAGGAACACACCAAACACATAAGGGATCTAGTGATTTGGGGTCAATATGTTTGTTGTTGCAATGTTTTGAGTAAAGAGCTCATAACTATCATTATTCCCCAAATACATAGAATTGGAAGAATGACACAAAGAGAGCGAAAAAAAAAGAAAAAGAAAGTCCATTTTGGGTCAACATGGATGAGACATAGGATGTATCAGTGCTTTGCATTGTCCCCAAAAGGAAAACACAAGCAAATGAAAATGAAAAGGCCAACGAACATGGAAAAATATTTTGGGTCAAGGGTATGTGCAAGATTATGATGGGCCATAAAGTGGCGATATGAGGGGTATGTGTAGGGTATATGGCTAACAATTTTTTTTACCCAAAATTGATGAAATGAAAAGGGTTTTTAAAGGACATTCTCATCTTTCCACCAATATAAATTATTCTTTACTTTGAATTTAATAAATTATTATTATTCATTTTCTATTTGAATTATGACTAAAGTCCTGATTGATAGGCATTGAAAACATCTATAGCTTTCAAATAGATCACATTTTTTGAATCAAACATGTGTCACATTCTATGCTTTGCATACTATAAGATTAAAAAATGAATTTCATGAAGTTTTGACCAAGTTAAGGTGGTCGACATACAAATTTTTATATTTTTTAAAAGTTGTAAAAAAAATTCATAATTAATTATTTAATTGGAAAAATTACAAAAAAATATGCATCACATTGGGACATGAGTCCTCTACTTATATCTAAAATCTTATAAAAAAATATTATCATATTATTGTGGTTAGTGTGGTTAGACACTACTTATTTTTTCCCTAAAATTGAAATAAGTACTACTGCATTGAAATTTCAAATTTTCACCAGATAGATTTTAAAAATAATAAATAAACCTAGTAGTTTAGAAACTACATTCAATTTTCTAGATTCTATTCTTACATATTTTTTAAATAATATAGATAACCTATTCAAATTTTTCAAGTTTCCTAACTTTGATTTTTCTAATTTTTGCCACTTAAGGGCCTGTTTTTTCAATGATGATCCTACACATACCCTCAACATGAAGAAGACATTTCAGTCTCAATGCCTTGCATCATCCCCAAAAGGAAAACACAAGCAAAAGAAAAAAATAAAATAAAAATATCTTGTGGTTCAATGTGGAAGAGACATAGGACATCTCAATACTTTGTTTCATCCCCAAAAGGAAAACACAAAACAAAAGTGAAAAGGAAAAAATAAAAGATCATTTGGGTCAACATAGAAGAGACATAGGGCATCTCAATGCTTTGTGTCATCCCCAAAAGGAAAACACAAAACAAAAGTGAAAAGGAAAAAAAGAAAGACCATTTGGGTCAACACGGAAGAGACATAGGCCATCTCAATGCTTTGCATCATCCCCAAAAGGAAAAACACAAGGAAAAGAAAAAAAAGTGAAAGTAATGTATGAAATATAGAAGAAAGAAGGTACAAATAGAGGAATTGTACAAAGAGAGAGAATATCAAACATTACGTCATAGGGGAACAAAGGATGCACATGCAAATACAAAAGAAAAAGAAGATAAAATGCAAAAGACTAGTAAGATAGATGCAAGTCAACTATTGAGCAAGTCATTTTCCTCCAAATCATGTTTAGGATATGCCGAGGGTGGACAACTAGCTAAAGGGACAAGTGTAAGTGTTGAACTATGGAAATCACCAAGTGCTACACTTGTTGTAGGAGATTTATCATTTAAGCTCATGGAAGAGGAAAATAATGTACTTAGATCATTATGCACCTCTTCATCTCTTTTAGTTATTTCATCATCGTCATCTAGATTGATCATGACAGGAGGACAGATGGTAATGTCCAATGAAGGGTCTATCAGGAGTTGTGGTTGCTGCATTGGATCATTTTATTGTGATTGGGGAGGAGGTTCGTCATTCATTTCTTTTGTCAAATGTTGATGTTTATTTTATTTGTTTTCTTTAGTTTGTAATTGATGAGCAAGGAGACAATGTCGATGCCTATGCTCCATAGCACCTTAGTTTCTCTTGATTTTATTTTAAATTTGTGTTGGTGTAAGGGTAGTTTGATCCACCATAGGATCCTTTTCTTCTCCAAGGGGAGGAACAGAAGGAGTTGTAGGAGGTGGGTCAATCACTTTCTCTTTTACTTTATAAACTTGTTTTATGTGAGGGCATGATGGGGTTTGTTTCATTATCTCTTGGGAATTTGGATGATGAAGGTGAATTGTTTAGTGTTGTTTTATCTTGAGTTTCTAGTTTAGTTTCAGGTTGAATCATTGTCTCATCTAGGATGAGAGTTGCGGAGGTGATCAGGAATTTGTTGCAGAGGGAAAATTCAGCAATTTTCTTTGCTTTAAAATTTTGGTAAACAATGAAAAAGAAATATTTTGGAGGTGTTATGGGTTCCATGGGCTTGGGCCAAAAGGCTTCTCAGGAGAAGTTTCCTTTAGAATACAAAGGGTTAAAGCCACTATGGTGAAAAGTGAATATGTCATTATCATGCGAAAACTTTAAACATTTGTGTATAACTGAAGGGATAGCTTTCATCGAGTAAAACCATGGATGGCCTAGCCACAACTAAATTGATCCAACTATGGAATAATGGATAATGTTACATCCATTGTCTTAGGTCCTATCTATAATGGAAGGATGATCAATCCTATCGTAGGGAACACAAAACCATTGTGTGTTTTTATCCATGCTCTCAGTTTGTCATAGTCATCTTGATAAAGATCATGTAATACCACACATTTCTCAGTGATCACATTCTCGCAATAGATTGGATCTATGATTATCCCATTAGTGGGCTTATCATAAATATGGTTGGCTATGTAAAGAGGACCATCAGGAAGATTCAAAAGAATATCCTTAGAAGAGAAAGTAATATCACGAGATTTTTTAGGTTGGCCCTTATAAGGGATAATGTCTATCGCTCCTACCATATCATGCATAGGATTAATATAAGTGGTATGTGGAATAAGATTAGGATGTTCACTAGCTTTATGAACAATCATCACATCATTCTTTTTAGTTTCACTAGCTTTGACGAATGACACATCATGTTTGGGCATCAAATTGGTAAAAATATGCAAATTTTGATTGGGTGGGGCAATAGACTATTACCTTTAACATTAGCATTTGAAATGGATAGACAGCCAAATCAATGAGGTCTTGCACCATGTGTTTGAGATGCTTACAATGTTCTGTGTCATGTCCATTTTTTCTATGATAATGGCAATAAGAATTGGGTTGAAAGGTTGGAGGAAAAGGCTTAGTTGGATCTAGTAGTTTAATAGTAGGTAAAGTAATCATTTATTGCTACAATAATTGGGACATGGTGTTATGAAGAGTGTCTAGTAGTGGTGTAAACTATCTTCTTGGATCTCCATAAGTAAAAGGTATGGTGGATTTAATAGTTGTTACTTGGTTGTTGATAGGTTGAGGTGGTTGTTGAGGAGGGGGGTTGAATTGTAAAAATCCTTTGTTTGGTTTTCTAAAGTGTTGTGAATTGTTTGGGTTGAAATGTTCATATTTTTTAGTTTGGTTAGTAGTGGACTTGGCATCGTGACTACTAATCAAATTGTGATAGTCACAAAGGGTTGTGCATAAATGCATGAAAGAGGGAAATTTCATCATTGTCAATTTATCTTAGATTTAACTTTGTAAAATTTCAATGAACATCTTTTGGAGATGTGGATCAGGAACCTTGACATCAATTTGGGTATAGAGTGACTAATAGCATGAGATGAAATCAGTTACTTTTTCATCCACATTTTGTTTACATCTCATTAGATCAGCCAATGTTTTTTTGGGAGTCATGTGCACTTGAAAATGATTTATAAATGCATCAACTAGTTCATTGAATGAATGAATTGAATTCTTTGATAAGGATGAAAACCACTCCAAGGTAGTTTCCTTTAAGGTCCTAGGAAATAGTTTGGCCAATAGTTTATCGTCAAGAACAAAGTCATTGCCTTAGGTTGTGTAAGCATTAACATGATTAGTGTTAGAGCCTTTTTTGGTTGTCTTTTAGGTTCTAGTTGTGTGCCCTTGTTTTTCATTGCAAATCCTTGGCTTGTGAGTTTTATCTTTCATTTTAGCACGTGGGCTAAATGGGCTCCCATAAGGGTTGAGCCCAGCATGCTAGTTTTCATCTCTCTGGTGGGGTGGCTTGTGTTAGGGTTTTTCCTAGCTTTTATTTTCCCCATTTTTGGGCTTTTAGTTTGGTTCTGTTGTGTTCAGTTCCACACTTTTTGAATTTTGGGATTGGTCTGAGATAGGCTATGGTTTAGTCTTGAGTCAATATTGAGTCTGTAAGCTATAAATTTTGAATTTCTCTGTAAATGCAATCAGTCGTGCAATGAAAACATGAAGATGCTTGTCTCTCATGCATACATCATCAAATTGTCTCCACATTTGTATGCTTTTAATCATTTGAATGAATCGCATAAGGTGTCTTTATTCATCTTCTTGTATTTCACAAGTTTGTGTTGTTTGTTGATAGGTATGCTTCAAGGAAGTAGTTAAATCCTTTGAACAAATAGCAGTGATTACTTGTTTGCAGGTTGGATTTGGTAAGTAGAGTCTAGTTGATACAAGAGTTTGGATTGTCAGTGTAAGGCATTGACAGTTGATGCAAGGCATCAACAAAACAAGATCCACTGATTGAGTTGTGTTTGTAAATGAATTACATTTTTTGTGTATGACTCCATGACCCTAGATTAGGCACTGATCTATCTTGCGGCCTGGTTCCTCTTAGAAACCTTTTAATCTACAAATCATTGAATATCTTTTGCTTGATGTCTAGTCATACCTCCTTGTTTCTTTAGGTGTTTTGTAACTGAGAATCTAGCCCTATTTGATGTTCTCAACACTTGGCATCAAGAGTCATCTACTATAAAAAGCAATGTCTAGTCTTCTTTAAGGCATTGTGTGGGTAAACCCGCCCTGGTTCTATATAGCCTAAAGAGTAGAAGATCTTAGTCTTTGACTAAATCTTGTCAGTTGGTCCAGGTCCTCTGAGCTACCCTTGATTGGAGTTGGCTACTCCATAGGTAGAATAGGAGACCAACCTGGTTGCTCCATTAAAAACCCCCAACAAGATGGCAACTCTACTGGGGACTTACTTAGACATCCAATTATAAAGTGCCATATCAAAAGAGTCATATCGTTTGCCATGTTGGTTTTTTTCAAAGCTTGAAGAATCTGTGGCTTGGAGAAAAGTTTTGTTGTAGTGAACCTAAAAGCTACAAGACCTATGGTGCTCTGTCGGATGGAACTCAGAGAAAGATTTACATGTAAGTGAGCTTCGTACCTTTTGAAGCTCAGTCCTCTGCAAAGAGGTGGTGACTCTATCAGGATGAACATGTTGTAGATTCAAAGAATAGTTCCATGGCTGCAACATTTCCAGGTATTCTTCATGCTTTTAAAAAAAAAAAAAAACTTTATTCCCCTTTATTTGGTGAGATCAAGCACTATCATCAAGCGATATTTGAATATTGCAATTGGATAGTTGTAGAGGGATAGGTTTCATTTGCAAGATGCATTGTTGTCCTGATTCTCCCTCTACAAGCCATGATACCATGCTTAAGGCACAATCTTGTCTTCATAAGAGGGCATATGATAGTGAAAGATACAACCCTTTGGATTTTGATAAAATCTAGGGTTACCCACATGCTGCCCCTAGGGGAATCAATAAATATTTACCCAAGTTTAAAGGTGGTGTTGAGGAATCAACATCAAGACATATGCAGTTTTTTATTGATTTCATTGGAGACTATCAGGTTGAAAAAGAGGATGTGGTTATGAAGCTATTTGTCAGATCTTTAGGAGGTGTGGCCGATGATTGGTTTACTTTCTTACCAGTGCACTCCATTGATTCATGGTATTAGCTCAGGACTTTGTTCCTTGATACCTTTGATGAGGAAGTTGTCTTTGAACAACTTGCAGAAGTGATGCCCCAAGCAGAAGGTTAGAGGTTGAGTCTCCCAAGCCAAGAACCCGAAGAGGAATATCAGTTGGACTGGCTCTTTGAAGAAGGGAGGTGTAATCAGCAATGTGATGAGACAGTTAAGCAGCTCAAGTGCACAAATGGGTGCAGTCTTGACACAAGTCTTCATGAGGAGACAAATGAAGTTGCTGATTTAGGGAGTGCCCTTGACGATATCAGATTTGATAGAGGAGGTGTGGAAATTCACCCTCATAAAGGTAATCTTTTTGAAGATACCTTGGGATATCCTGATTTGTTGCTTGGTGTTGCATCCAATCTGTGTGAAGGTCAAGAAGAAGAAATAGTTGAGAAAATGGATCAGAGCAGTGATCCATTGAGCATTGAGCAAATGTCAGATTTATTGACCACAAAATATCAGAGGTTTGCACACAACTCTATGTTGTTGTGGGAAACTCCTATCAACCTTGACACTGATGATGACCTGCAGGATGCAAGGTATGATACAAGTGAGTCTGATGCCACTTCTAATGGTGATCTTACAGATCATGATGACATTGATTTCAGTCTGAAATCAGATTATGCTTCTGAACCAGAGTTGCTTAATGATGAGTAAGATTGGGATGATGAGGACAGTTGGACAACCCATGAGGATGAGTCAGAATGCTCTGATGACTCTCATTTCCAACATGATGAAGAATAGAGTCAAGTGAAAAGAGGAAGTGGGAGTAGTATTTTAAACCATCATTGCATCAATGATGTGCCTCCTCTCACTAAAAATGATAAAGAGCAGTTGCAGAGTGTGCTAACAGATAAGTGTATCTCTTTCAATGCACTTAAAGATAGTTTGCATAAAGAGCCAAATCTTTTGGTAAGTGTTTATGACGGTTCAAATTTTTTCATGCAAACTAATTATCAAGATGAGCATAATAGTTCCAGCCATGTAGCATATTGTAGGTGTTATCTGTGCCAGCTAGATGGAGTTTTCATAGAATGTGACAGTATGCAGAGTAATGAAGCAAGTTGTTTTCAGCTTCAGGGTGATGTAAATAATAAAAATGCTAGCCTTTTGTCACATAATAGTCAGCATTTTGAAAGTGTGCCTAACTTTCAAATGCATAAGGATCATGTACATGTTTATAATGATGAATATGACAGCCTGTTGAGAGGTACTAACATGTTTTGTCAGGTATCTAATTATGATCAGACTGTGTTTCTATGCAGTCTTGATCAATATTCACATGTATTGCTGCATGATACAGAATCAAAGAATCAAGAAGGTGGCAATAATGAGACTTATTTGATTTGGTTGCCAGTTAACGATAAAAGTAAACATAGGGAAAGTTTTCACTTGCACAAGGGAAATCAGATACTTGTGTTTGTAGAGGTGCATTCATTTATACTGTTGCAAATTGGAAGGGGCAAGCACAAGTTAGGGAATGTCAGCTCATTTAGCAGAATTGTGTTCGACAGAGGAAAGATGTGGCTTCACATTTTCATTTGGTGGCCTAGTGTCATCAAATGAAATAAAGAATCAACAATGTCACTCTTGAATTTCTTGTTCATGGACAATTCTTGAAGTGGTGTTTCATCTGAAGAATTTCTTTTTCCATGAACATTAGGTTAGGTTTTTGCTTTTCTTGTTGGTTTTGTTTTGCTATGTCTGCTAACGTTGTCTGGTTGGCTCCTCATTGTTTTGGGTTTCCTTTTGTTGTGGTCTGCTCTCCCAGTGATCTAAATTCTTGCTATGCCCACGGGGGGCATACATCCCCAACTGGAGCCTATGTTAGAGCCTTTTTTGGTTGTCTTTCAGGTTCTGGTTGTGTGCCCTTTTTTTTCATTGCAAATCCTTGGCTTGTGAGTTTTATCTTTCATTTTGGCACGTGGGTTAAATGGACTCCCATAAGGGTTGAGCCCAGCATGCTAGTTTTCATCTCTCTGGTGGGGCGGCCTATGTTAGGGTTTTTCCTGGCTTTTCTTTTCCTCATTTTTGGGCTTTGAGTTCAGTTCTGTTGTGTTTAGTTCCACACTTTCTGAATTCTGGGATTGGTCTAAGATAGGCTAGGGTTTAGGCTTGAGTCAATATTGAGTCTATAAGCTATAAAGTCTGAATTTCTCTGTAAATGCAATCAGTCGTGCAATGAAAACATGAAGACGCTTATCTCTCATACATACATCATCAAATTGTCTCCACATTTGTATGCTTTTAATCATTTGAATGAATGTCATAAGGTGTCTTTATTCATCTTCTTGTATTTCACAAGTTTGTGTTGTTTGTTGATAGGTCTGCTTCAAGGAAGCAGTTAAATCCTTTGAACAGATAGCAGTGATTACTTGTTTGCAGGTTGGATTTGGTAAGTAGAGTCTGGTTGATACAAGAGTTTGGATTGTCAGTGTAAGGCATTGAAAGTTGATGCAAGGCATCAACAAAACAAGATCCACTGATTGAGCTATGTTTTTAGATGAATTACATCTTTTGTGTATGACTCCATGACCCTAGATTAGGCACTGATCTGTTGTGTGGCCTGGTTCCTCTCATAAACCTTTTAATCTAAAAATCATTGAATATCTTTTGCTTGATGTCTAGTCATACCTCCTTGTTGCTTCAGGTGTTTTGTAACTGAGAATCTAGCCCTATTTGATGTTCTCAACACTTGGCATGAGGAGTCATTTGCTATAAAAATAAATGTTTGGTCTTTTTTAAGGCATTGTGTGGGTAAACCCACCCTAGTTCTACAGAGCCTAAAGAGCAGAAGATCTCAGTCTTTGACTGAATCTTGCCAGTTAGTCTAGGTGCTCTGAGCTGCCCTTGATTGGAGTTGGCTACTCCATAGGTAGAATAGGAGACCAACCTGGTTGCTCCATTAAAAACCCCCAACAATTAGTAGGGTCACCCTCCTCTCTATACTTCTGAAATCTAGGTATCTTAATTGCTTGTGGCATCGATGATCTTAATATTTCCAAAGATAATGGGCTGCTATAGAAATAATAGGTGGGTGGGGTATTTTGACTTTGGCTTATGGTGGATATTTGTTGTTGCATAGAGGAAATAGTATGGAAGAGTTATGTGATGAGGGGATCAAGTTAGGTGGTAGGAGGTGGAAGAGAGAATGATGATGGAGTGTATGTAGTAGTAAGACAAGTGAATGGCATACTTATAGGTGGGAAGGTGGTGGAGGATAAAACATTCAATGCCACAAAGGAACTAGGAGTACTATTAGGAATACTGAAGGAAGGAGTGACATTACTAATATATTGCATGACTGTTGTAAGTTGGGGAGTGGTGTAGGTAGGTATGGATGCTACAGTTGAAGGGGGAGGAATGTGAGGTCCTACATGGCTAACCACAATGTTTGTTGGTTGAGATGTGCTAGAGGTGGAAGGAATGTGTTTATGGTATATCTCATCAATTTTTTTCATAACGTCTAACCCTTCATTACATTTAAGTAGATGATAGATGTTTTCTATAGCAGGAATTGCGGTGGTTGAAATGTTTTCAAGACACATGTTTGATTGAAAATGTGCTAGATCCTCATGAATGTTGATAATTTTTTCTTGTGGAATGTGATCATTTTGTGTGTTAACTTGTATGTTGTTGGAAGGAAAAGTATTGCTAAAGGTAGGATCCATGCCTAATTCACTATTGTCAACACCAGGAGTAGTAGCTTGAGACAACCCAAGGTCCACAATGAGTGTGTTATCATGGGAGGCCATGACTCGTGAACTTCTTCTCACTAAAGTGTTATCAATAGGGAACCAAACACTCATAAAAGGGCTACTAAAGGTGAGGTGGATGCAAATGAAATGTAAACTAGGAGCAATAAAATGCTAATAAAAAATGATGGTAATTGTAATAGAGATAAAATAATAGAAAACCGAAATGTAGAAAATGCCAGAAAATGTAGTGCAAAATGTGCAACTGGACTAATTTGCCTAGGGTGGCGAATGAGTCCAGGGATGAATTTTTTTGTCTTTTTAGAAATTTTAAATGAAATTTGATATTTTTTAGATTGTATGATGTAGAATTATGATGTAGATGTAGGATTTTAGTGTTTTTAAATGATTTGAAATGCAAAAATAAAAGCTATATGATCTTTTCACTAATGTAATTTAAAAAACCCTAAGATAGAAAACAATGCAAAACCTAATGCAATGTTGATGCAAACTAAACATGGAATGTAAATGCACTTGAAATCAAAAGTGAAAATACTCTAAAGTCAGACTCACCAAAATGTATACAAATATTTTGGCACCTGAATGTCTTTTTAGCCCTTCTAGGGTTTTTCACCTAAAAGGGAAAAAGATTGGGCCAAAATGCAATGTAAAATTTCAAATATTAATATATTATGGATGAAACATGCCTAAATGAGATTATCTAAATGAAAAGAACTAAAAAAGAAAGGTGATTATTAATGTTAAACTAAGAAATGCAACTTGTTTGAAAACACAGTGTTGTATGCAAAGATGAACTAGAAACATGAACAAATAAAAAAACAAAATTTAATGAAACTGACTGAGGTGCACCTAGAGCTTGAAAGCTACTATTGAATGTTTCCAAAATGGTACAAAGATCAATTTTGAATCCCAATGGGATTCATTCACCACAGATGGCGAATTAGTCCTGTTTCTAGTAAAATCTGCTAGAACAAGTTTCAGGATGTCGGGAACTCAAAACTTCAAAAATATATTTTTCCAACCTAATAGTGAGACTCATTCATCACAAATGGTGAATCAGTCCACCTACAAATTTTTGAAAAGTCAAAGGTCAACTCTATGGGTCATGGTCTGCACTTTTCTGCCTTTCAGCTTGCCAGATACGAGTCTGGAAAATCTGATGGGAAAATGGTCTCCAAGCTTCAAATAGGGTTTTTTTTAGTTTGATGACTTTGATGACTTTGCAACACTTTTTTGACACATTTCTCCTTGAAAAATCTGCCTACAAGACCTGTAAACATACATGCAATAGAGGGGGAAAAGGGTTCAGGGTTAGATTATAGGGGTTTGCCTTGGTCAAACCCCAATTTGGTAATCAAACCCTTGATAATGAAATGAAATAAAGAGTAAATGATGAACATATAACATGCAATGTCATAAAATCACCAATCCTTAATGTTCAAGTCTAAAGATATGTTGCTCCAAGATGCTTGAATGCTTGATTGAATGCTAGAATGCTTGAATGTTATGATGAATTGAATGCATGAGTGAATGGATGAGTGAGACTGAATTATGTTGATTGGTGGTTAAAATGAATAGAAAAACATGTATTTATACACAATTATGCCCTAATTTCCTAAAAGTAAAACATCACAGGCCAACCTTAGGTCTTTAGGAATAAAAACCCGCTAGTAATTTGAATTTTTTTTTAATTTTGTGCCAAGAGGGACTCATTTTCCTCTTGTCGCGAATGGGTCCCACTCATGGCATGTGAATGGGTGTCAAAAAATAAGTTTTCTTAAATGATGTTTGTTAGATTTATATTAAAAAATATAATTAATTAATGCCTGTAAGTGCATAAAGGGGCCAAATAAAGCATAAGAAAGGTGTATTTTTCGATGACAAGTCTAGAAAAACATGAAAGTTTGTTACAAGACTTTACAACACTTTAAAATAAGACTTGGTAAGTGCTAAAAATGGGTTATGTAAGTGAATTAAAATAAGAAGAGTCTAGAAAAGTGTGAAAATGTATCACAACACCTTTATAAGACATCATAAAGTCTTAATGATTCATAAAGATTCAACAGCTAATTTGAATGTGTGGGACACATTGCAACATTAAATCAAGGTGAAATAAAGGAAAATAAGAACAAGGAGGGAAAAACAAGAAAAATTAAAAGGGTTACTTTTTCTATGTCAACACATTCAAACATTTTTTGCTCAACTCTACAATCTCTTTCCTAGCAATCCTCTTTCCTATAACATCCAAATTTATTTCATTTACAACCTCCCAAACAAGTGCATCATTTGTATTGGCACCATATCCTTCTTTAGACACATCACATTCTTCATTTTTGTTGTCACAGGCTACTGTATATGATAGACCAACCCCTAGATCAAAAGCTAAATAGTGACTAACACCTTTCCTTGGAAGAAAAAAGTCAAATTTTTTTGTTAGTGTAATTAATTATTTATTACACTAGCATAAGTTAACTTAGGTCATGCATCATTTAGTCCTAGGTTAGATTTTAGTAAATCATTTAATAAATTGGATAATATTCCCTTCCTTGTTTGTAGGGATAAGATTCCTTCTAGAAGATGAGTTGTCCTTCTAGAACTTTTCTCAACATTTAATAATTTCCTAGATAGGGTTTACATGTTGTCACATATTGTTAGATCAAGAAACATGGCAACATCTCATGCATTTTAGGTTTTCTCTCATGCCTATATATTCAAGGCATCTTGTACATTTGTAATCAATATAATTTCATAATTTAGATCATAATAGAATCTCCATTGTGCATCCCTAGTTGCAACACTTTCTGTGTGGTTGATTATCTTTCCTAGCAAAGGTCCTCCATTGAAGACTACAACTTCAAGGACCTTGTGCATCCATAATCTTAACATGATATCAAAGCTTGTCTAGTGAAATGTCAACCCTCAATCAAGAAAGTTGGTGTGCGAGATTCTTGTAGGCTTGAAGGTTTCCATTGAAGGCTACTTGATTCCACCTAGAGACCAAGCTGATTTTTGAAGTAGATAGAGTCAGATCTGAGCTTGCCATTGTCTTCAGAAGGCCTCGAAACCCTAGGATCCCCTACCCATTCATCAAAATCCAATACATAAAACTCTAAGCCATTAGAGGTATTTTTGGGTTTGCAAAATCAATCGTACTATCCATACAATTTGCAGCAAAAAATTATCCCGATTAGTTGTCCTCTAAGGAATTTTTTTTTAGTCACAGGCATTTTTCATTTCAGAAAAATTAGTCAATATCTCTATATAGTTTGGAAAAAATATATATTTTGATTTTATATAGTCTACAAAAAAAATAAAAATCAAATCGACTTGTTTTTTAATTCACCGTCAACTTGATTTATTAAATTTGCAGTTATATTCAATCAACATCAATATTTTTCATCGACTGTGGTATTATTTTTCACCGACGACATAGATTTCTATAGTTGGCATTTCAAATAAATTTTGAATTGCCCTTTTGGGCATCATTTAAAATTTTATTTGAGGGTCGGTTTACAGGGATATTTTCTTTGTCAGCCACATTTATTTGTTGCAGGGAGGCGTACAACCTTTGGCATCCTTTTATGCGGTTTGTATGTCTAGTGCACGCATTGTTTACTCTGGCCACCATTGTCAGCCACATATTTGTTGCCGGCGTCTCCTACTGGTCTAGGCTTTCTCTCCCCATCGCCGACCACATCCTCACCAACATTTGTCATCGGCCTAATTCAAGCCCCCGTTGTCTATTCCATTGAAGATCATGGGCTCTACTCCATCCAACGGTGTTGCCTCGGTAGTGTCTAGCTCTGCCTAGCCACTACTCTGCCACCGCTCCACTCGGCAATGCATTTTTTACCAACTACAGCCTTATGGTCACATCACCAACCAAGTACTAGTGCCCGGGGGGCTATATTTTTTCCCCTAGTTAGCCTGCAAAGTGCCAAATATAGGCATTTGTTTTTTTTTATCATAACTTTCACCCACGGTGTCAAAAATTGACAAACAGGATACCATCAGAAAGGTAATTCCAAGCACTTTCCAGTGGTGACATCAGTTCTACAAAATTTTTCTTGCAAAAAATTCTACAACCAACTGAAGACAAAACTCTAATTTGGACCTAGAGGCTCATATCTTCATAACCGTTTATCAAATTTTAGTGATTCCAATGGCATCAAGAAGGTGATTCAGAGATTTTTTCATCATCTAGACCCTTTGATCAGTTTCAGCTCCAGGTACTCTTGCATTGATTTTTTTAGTTTGGTGCATTTTTTCAATAACTTGGACATCCTGAAGCTTGGGAAAGCATATTTTGATCTGGGTAGCATTATTTCAGTTGCACATCATCCTTGGAAGTCTTTATTTGTTGTTGAGGGTCATTTTCTTTGTGTTTTTGGAGAAATTTCATTATGGGCATTGCATATACTCCTTCTTTGGTTATGTTGCATAAGGGTAACTATAAGCAATGGCGAGATGGGATCTACCACCATCTCCAATCACTTGATTTTTTGCCTCATTTGTATGGTATAGTTCCTCATCCAAGTGAAGGTATTCATGAATTTTCTTGGAGTTGCAGTAGGTACACTATTTTGGAGATCATTGCTATGCAAGTTAATTGTAATGTTTTGAGATCTATTGATCATTGGGAGTGTCCTCACATCCTTTGGGCCAAGATTTGGGAAATATATGGAGATTCAAACACTCCACCATTCCCTAATGGTCATGATTTAGAATGTCATTCTTCAAATCAGGTACCCCATGATGATGTTGTGCAGGAGGTTGATTCCCTTGAATCTTCTGAAGAGGTTGAAAAGGTTCCCTTAGATGCTCTTCTTCATCAAAGACAATTGGTATCCCTTCACATTTTGTGATTCCTTCTCCAAATTCATGATTGAGGCTTCCATCATCATTCATCAGGACATATTCAGTTTTCCAGACTTGGCATCGCAGGATGGCTTTGTTTTAGGTATCACTGACTTGGTTACTTCTACAGGTTTGGAGGACATTCTTGAGGGGATATCACTCCACTATTCATATTATACCTTGGAGAGTTTTCTTGAGTCTCCTCATTCCTTTCTCTTAGCCTTGACTAGGAATCTAGAGACTATTTTGGAGGCACTTGGTTTCTCTTCAGAAATTTCATGTTTGAGACTTCTTCCCTATCATTCCATTCTAGATTTGAGGTTTCTTTAACATCTACCATTGGATTTGCTTTAAAATTCTTTCAATGGTTTTGAAGACACTTCATTCAGGGGGGGCAATCAAATCTCCATCATATTCATCACATCATCTTTGGATATTGTTCAGCATCAGTTTCTACATTGTCCTGATTTGTCACCCTCTTCATTAATATTGGCATCTTTATCTTCAAGCAAGGAGACATATGAGCAGAGTTTAGAGCCATCATCATCCATCTTCCTCCTTCATTCCTTCAATTCCTATCTAGAATGGGAAGTATCTTTGTACTTGCATTTGGTTTTGTTTCTTCTGAAAGGGAGACAAGTGTTTGCCAACATTGGATCTTATTTTTAGACACTTACCATCTTTGCAGGTGATCACATCTTTTGTGGGGTGATATAGTCTCTCTCTTTCCTCCCAATGGGGGGGCTATTGTATTGTATCCATGTGATGGATGGTGTACTTGGGGGGTATTTGGGAATCCTCCATCCTTCCCATCCTATCTCACATCTTTTATTTTTTCATTTTCATCTCCTTTTTGGAGAGGGGTTTTGTTCCCATTGGGTTTTCCCCTTTTCTTCGATTGTGGGAGATTTTTTGCATCTTCATGTACATGGGTACCTAACATGGCCTCGTAGCTAGGACCCATCATCTCATTGCATTTTTCTCCCTAATTTGAACTTATGGGGGGTTTTAATGTAATTAATTATTTATTACACTAGCATAAGTTAACTTAGGTCATGCATCATTTAGTCCTAGGTTAGATTTTAATAAATTATTTAATAAATGGGATAATATTCCCTTCCTTGTTTGTAGGTATAAGATTCCTTCTAGAAGATGAGTTGTCCCTCTAGAACTTATCTCAACATTTAATAATTTCCTAGATAGGGTTCACATGTTGTCACATGTTGTTAGATCAAGACACATGGCAAAATCTCATGCATTTTAGGTTTTCTCTCATGCCTATATATTCAAGGCATATTGTACATTTGTAATCAATTTAATCTCATAATGTAGATCATTATAGAATCTCCATTACGCATGCCTAGTTGCAACACTTTCTATGTGGTTGATTATCTTTCCTAGTAAAGGTCCTCCATTGAAGACTAGAGCTTCAAGGATCCTGTGCATCCATAATCTCAACAAATTTATCAACCACTATGTCTACATGACCCTTCAAGACATCTTGAACTTCCCAAGGCAACTCTTTAATGATTGTTGATGTTAAAATAGTCCTAGGTTTTCTTACTATTACATTACCTACCTCTTCCTCTTTTTGAGATGATTTTATCTCTTCCTTCATCAACAAATATTTTTCAATGTCTGGTCCTACTATCCTCTCTTTTCTTCTTCTCTTTAGAATAATCTTCTTGATAGACCACTTTACTTTCTTCGTTATTGGTAAATGCCAACCATGTTCTTATTTTTCTCTCTCAAGAAGTTGTTGCATTTCAAGTTCCATTATTTTTTCCATTTCTTTCAATTTTTGGCTCAACCTTATTATCTCCTATTGAATACTTACTTATTCTACCCTCTAATCTTTTTTCTTCCTCTCACTTTTCTCTTTTGTTTTCTTTTGTTTCTTGCTTGGTACCTCCTTACTCTACAAGTCTCTATAGATGAATCTTCTCAACATTTCCATTCTTCTTTCTCCAGAAAGTCTCTTTCACCTTGCTTCCTCTTGTCTTCATGATACCTCACCTATGTTTCTTCATTTCTTCACTACCTAGTCTTTTGGCATCCAGGTTCTTGCTTTAACTTGCAAAAAGAAAAAACATAAAATACAAACCCATTTTCAATTTTATGTAGAGTAGGGCTGGATAACTTCAACACAACTCAAAAAATAAAACTTTGCAATCCTATAACATAACTTGGTGGGTTTTTTCTCACAAGGTCTGAATCTCCTAGTAGTACTTCATAATTGGTATTTCCATCACAAATTTTTGTACAGACCTCAAACCTAGACTATAAAGAAATTTTTGAGTACCCTTTTCACCGTTTGTAAACATATATAAATTCTAGGTAAAGTTTCTTTGGAAGGAAATGACTTAAAATTAACTATCCTAATTTCTAGGCTTAATTGCCTAAACAAACTTGGTAGCAACAAATTGTGATTTTTCAGCAATAGTTTTAAATGTAGATATGATATCAAGAATATAAACATAGTTTCAAATACCCATTTGGGCTTTATATCACATATCTTAGAACCAAGGTAGGTTACATTGGATGGAAACCTTAAAAAACTTATTTGTTTGTTGACTTTTACCCTAACTAGGCTTTCAGTCTGCCCACAATAAAATGGCTCTAACTTGCTTGAAACATAATCAATTTGAGTACTAAAAAAAGGATAATAAAGAATATTTAAAGCACCATCAATTCCAATAGATTTTTGGTCATGGTGAGTCTATACAAGTCTGTACCATTCATCAAAATAGAAAAAATATTACAAAATGCAAAAAATTGAGATGTATTTCAATTCTCCTTCTTGCAAACTTCATCAACAACCTCTCCAACCTTAGATTCGACCATCCAAGGAATTTTAAAAAATTACCAGCCATTTACAACTAATTTTTTAAATTGAAACTATCTCACTTCCCTCATTTACAACTTATGACTTCACATTCCACGTGTTCACAAATTTGACAACATTTGTGCAACATTTTATGAGTTTTGCATCTAAATTCTAACCAACAACCAAGACCACTAAGTGGACCCCAAAAGACATGAAATTGTCTTTCTAGACCTTATTACATGAATACATCACAAAACCAAAACAAAATGCTAACTTTTCCCTTTGGAGGCATGAATTGACCGAGGTGCCCCTGCACCATGTGTAGAATTG
The DNA here is from genome assembly GCA_007258455.2 of Sequoia sempervirens. Lineage (NCBI taxonomy): Eukaryota > Viridiplantae > Streptophyta > Pinopsida > Cupressales > Cupressaceae > Sequoia > Sequoia sempervirens. Next base: position 5,280,038 of record VDFB02256132.1, read on the forward strand.
AGTCAAGTTTCTCAAAATGTAATTTATTTGAAATTTTGATGAACAATTAATCTATACTGAAAAAACACCAAACATTGGTTTTTTCCAAAAAATAGACACCAAACAAAAGAATTTATAGATCAAATGCTTAATATTTTCAAAATGTGAAAACAATTACATCATTAGATAGCTAAGAGAGAGCCTAACATCACCTAGGTGTTCAATTTGTTTAACTTTGAAACACATGCAAACCTGATGGTGAGCACGAACGAGATTATGTGAAATTTTTTAGAATATGTAAAAACATGTCTTTGGATGTTGGGAAGGCCCTCCAAGCCTTTGGGTTGGAAATCCAAAGAAAATCCAAGCCAAAGGATCAGGGATTCCCAAAGCAAGATAAAATGTGAGCATGTTATAATGTGCTCATGTTATTTGAATACATTGACAAAATGTGAATGCATTATAACATGCTCAAATTTTGTGAATACATTGATAAAATGTGAATGCATTATAACACACATTTTGGTCTACATTAAATTTATTTTTCCTCTTTTTTTCTTTCTTCTTGTTATCTTTGAGGGAAACCATATACATGAAATAAACATGAAGTAACATCCATATGTAAATTTCAACTTATACTTTAAGTTATAATTCATGTATATAGTTTTAGGATGTTTGAGAATGGTTTCGGATCTCTAGGAGTTATAATGCAAATTCTAGTTTTTGGAAGATCTCACAAATTTTAGGCAGTGAAATTTTAGTAATCAACATGTCAAATTTCAGTAATTAGGAGGTCAAATTTTAATAGTCAGCAAGTTATATTATTTCTCTCTCTATCTCACTCATTTTTATCTGTTAAACTCTAGACCTCTCTCTCACTATTTGCATCCCTTTATCTAACTCTCTCCATTGATATCAAGAACTCTCTCTCTCTCTCTACCTCTCTCCTCCCTTTAATTCTCTCTATCTCACTTCTCTCTCGCTCCCTCCCTCCTTCCCTCTCTACTTATCTCTATCTCCCTCCCTCCATCCTTCCCTCTCTCTCTCTATCTATCTCCCCTCTCTCTCTACCTACCTCTCCCTCCATCACTCCCTACCACTCTCTATTTCCCTCTACCTCACCTCTCTCTTCGTCCATAATTCTCCCTCCCTCTCTTCTTCCCTATCTACTCTCTATCTCCTAATCCCTCTCTCTACCTACCTCTGCATCCATCACACCCTACCACTCTCTCTCTACACCTCTCTATCTCACCTTTCTTTCCCTCCCTACCTCTCCCTCCCTCATGCATTCTCTCTCTACTTCTCTCTATCTCTCCTCTCTCTACCTATCCTTCCCTCTCTACTTATATTTATCTCATCTCTCCCTCTCTCTACCTACCTCCTTCCACTACTCTCTATTTCTCTCTATCTCACCTCTCTCCCTCACTACATCTCCCTCCCTCTCTCCCTCACTCTCTACTTATCTATATCTCCCCTCTCCCTCTCTACCTACCTCTCCATCCATCACAAACTACCTATCTCTCTCTCTCTATTACTCTCTATCTCACCTCCCACTCTCTCCATCCATACCTCTCCATCTCCTTCCCTCTCTACTCTCTATCTCCCTAATCCCTCTCTACATACCTCTCCATCCATCACTCCCTACCACTCTCTCTACAACTCTCTATCTCACTTCTATCCTTCTCTACCTCATTCCCTCTCTACTTCTCTCTCTCTCTACCTCCTTCCCTCTTTAATTATCTTTATCTCCCCTCATCTTCTTTCTATCTACCTCTCTTTCCCTCTCTATATGTCCTCCTTCATACCTTTTCCCCTATCTACTCTCTATTTTTCCTCTACCTCCCTATCCCTCTCTCTCTCATTCTCTCCCCCCTCCCTCGCCTTCTTTCTCTCTCACTCTTTCCTCTCTATCTCACCATTCTCTATTTCCCTCTCTATAACTCTCCTCTATATATCACCATTCTCTCTCTACTTATCTTTATCTCACCTATCCCTCTTTACCTCTCCCTTACTCCCTTCTCTTTCCCACCCTCCCTCCTTCCATGTATCTCTATGTATCTCTACTTATCTCTATCTCACCTATCCTTCTCTACCCACATATCCCTCCATCACTCCCTACCACACTCTCTGTATTGCTCTCTATCTCACCTCTCTCTCACCTCCATCTCTCTCCCTCCATCTTTCCTTCCTTATCAAATATTTATCTCTCATGTATCTCTACCTCTCCTTCCCTCTCTACTTATCTTTATCTCCCCTTTCCCTCCCAACCTCTCCATCTCTCCCCAATCCCTCCCTCCTTCTCTTTCTCTCTCCCCCTATGAGGGTTGAAGGTATACGATTTAGTGCTTAAAGTATAGGGTTGAGGTTATAGGGTTAACTATATAGGGTATAAGGATTATGGTTTAGGATATTAGGTATAAATTTGAGGGTATATGGTATAGGAATTAGGGATGAGGGTTTATGGTTTAAGGTTTAAGGTGTAGGGCTGAGGGTTGAGGAATAGTGTTTAGGGTTGAGGGTACAAGGTTAATTGTATAGGGTATATGGATTAGGGTTTATAATATTGGGTAATGGTTGAGGGTATTGGGTTGAGGATATTAGGTTTAAGGTTGAGGGTTTAGGGTTTAGGATTTATGTATAAGTTTGAGGATTGAGGGTAGAGGTATACTGTTCAAGGTTGAAGGTATAAGGTTAAGTGTATAGGGTATAGGGATTAGGGTTTAGGATATTATGTATAGGTTTTAGGGTGTAGGGTTTAGGGTATAAGGTATAGGGTTAAGGATTGAGAGTGTAGGGTTTTTTGGTTGAAGTGTAGGGTTGGGGGATAATGTTTAGGGTTTAGGGTATAAGGTTGAGGGTATAGGGTATAGGGATGAGGGTTGAGGGTGTAGAGTTTAGGGTTTAAGGTATAGGTTTGAGGGTTGAGGGATAATGTTCAAGGTTGAGTGTATAGGGATAAGTGTATAGGGTATAGGTATTAGGGTTTAGAATATTAGGTATAGGGTTGATGGTATTGGGTTGAGGATTGAGGGTTTAGGGTTTAGGGTTTAGTGTACAAAATTGAAGGTAGGGTTTAGGGTTTAAGGATAGGGTTGAGGGATGATGTTTAGGGTTTAGGTTATAAGGTTGAGGGTATAAGGTATAGGGATGAGGGTTGAAGGTGTAGGGTTTAGGGATTAAGGTATAGAGTTGAGGGCTAAGGTATAGTGCTCAAGGTTGAGGTTATAGGGTTAAGTGTATAGGGTATAGGGATTGGGGTTTAGCGTTTAGGATATTGGGTATAGGGCTGAGGTTATTGGGTTTAGGGTTGAGGGTTTGAGGGTTTAGTGTTAGGGTTCAAGGTTTAGCGTAAAGGTTTAATGTATGGTTTAGGGTTTAATTATATGGTTAAGGGTTGAGGGATAATGTTTAGGGTTTATGGTATAAGCTTTAGGTATAGGGTATAAGTATGAGGGTCGAGGGTGTAGGGTTTAGGGTTTAAGGTATAGGATTGAGGGTTGAGGGATAGTTTTTAGGGATTCAAGGGTATAAGGTTAAGTGCATAAGGTATAGGGATTAGGTTTTAGGATATTGGTTATAGGGTTCAGTGTAATAGGTTTAGGGATTAGGGTGTAGGGTACAAGGTTGAATGTAGGGTATAGGGTTTAAGTATAGGGTTTAGGGATAATTTTTAAGGTCTATGGTATAATATTGAGGGTATAGGTTATAGGGATGTGGGATGAGGGTTTAGGGTTGAGGGTTTAAGGTATAGGGTTGAGGGTTGAGGGATACTATTTAGGGTTTAAGGTATTGGGTTTAGGGTTGAGGGTTGAGGGCTAGATTAAAGTGTATAGGGTATAGGGATTATGGTTTAGGATATTGGGTATATGATTTAGGTTGTAGTATTTAGGGTATAAGGTATACAATTAAGGGTTGAGAGTGTAGAGTTTAGGTTTTAAGTATAGGGTTAAGGGATAAAGTTCAGGTTTTAGGGTATAAGGTTAATGGTATATGGTATAGGGAAGAGGATTGAAGGTGTAGGATTTATGGTTTAAGGTATAGGTTTGAGGTTTCAGTAATAGTGTTTAGCATTGAGGGTATAGGGTTAATTATATAGGGTATAGGAATTAGGGTTTAGGATATTGGGTATAGGGTATAGGTATTAGGGTTTAGGATATTTGGTATAGGTTATAAGGTAGAGGGTTGAGGGTATAAGGTATAGGGTTAAGGGTTAATAGTGTAGAGTTTATGGTTTAAGTATAGGGTTGAGGGTATAGAGTTGAGGGATAATGTTTAGGGTTTAGGTTATAAGGTTGAGGATATAGGGTATAGGGATGAAGGTTGAGGGTGTAGGGTGTAGGGTTTAAGGTATAGGGTTGAGGGTTAAGGGATATTTTTAAGGTTAAGGGTACAAGATTAAGTGTATAGGGTTGAGGGTATTGGGTTTAGTATTGAGGGTTTAGGGTATAAGATTGAATGTAGGGTTTAGGGTTTAATTTTATGGTTAAGGGATAATTTTTAGGGTTTAGCTTATAAGGTTGAGGGTATAGGGTATAGGGGTGAGGGTTTAGGATGTATGGATTACGATATAGTGATTATGATTTATGATATTTGGTATAGGGTTTGGTATATTGAGAGAGAGGGTGAAAGGGAGAGAGAGAGAGATCAGGGGGAGAAGTAGAGAGGGAAGGAGAGAGAGAGAGAGAGAGAGAGAGAGAGAAGTAATAGAGAGGGAAATAGATAGTTGAGGAAGGTGGAGAGATTGAGAGAGGAGGGAGGGAGAGAGAGGGAGAGATGGATAGGTTAGATGATCTGATTTAGGATCTAAGACGATTGCTTAAAGAATGCATAACAATTACAATTCCAATCTCCAAATTACTAAAATGAAATCAACACCATAACATAATTAAACTAATGGAATTGAGAAAAAAATAGAATTCAGAAGGAGACAAGAAAGAGAAAATGCAAACAGCTTGATAACGGAGTTCATCGTAAAAATGACTACATCTCTGGGTCCCTCTCCATAGAGTAGACTGATCCGATTGATATCTTCAAAAATTTGGCATTACAATAGCTGGCAAGCTCTTCCCTTCAAGCATGACCGAATTCCAGCATTCTCCCAACATATAGGAACAAAAAATTATCTCCCAAAATGCTCTAAGTCTCCAACACTTGAGGCATTCTCAATTGCCCCTCTAAGCCTCTAATCTCCCCTTTTTATACAAAAAATTTACTCAATTTGGTTAACAACCAAATGATTTACAAAATCCACCTTATCTCTCCATTTTTACATAAAATCTTAATAATCTCCTTTACATAGATAAATTAACAATACTATCCCCCTTTAAAAATTCCAAGCCCCTAATTCTATTCTTTCCAGGCATTTGTTGTTACAAAATAAATCTTGATTTATTTTGTTGGGGTGGAAAATTTAATTGTTTTAGGAAAAAAATATTGAAACTCTCCTTAAATGTGGGGATTCCACCTTTATGGAAGGCTCCCCACAAAATGTGGGCCATCACCATGTTAGGTGGCACCCCCACTTTAGGTGGGTCACCCCCCATAACATGGGTGGCGTTCCCACATAATGTGGGTTGCCCCCCATGTGTGGGTGGCTTCCCACATAAAGTGGGCGCCCCCCTTAATGGGTGGGTTTTATCCCACTTTTTTAGGAGTTTAATTTTATACTTTTTTTTTCATTTATTTTATTTTAATTTTTATATATTTTTTTTCCAAAATATTTTCCAAATGGAGGATTGAGAAGATGACAAGTGTCAAGGGCTGATTGGCTGTGGTGTTGACTGGGCATTGACATCATCAGGTTGACCCAGATTTTGACCATCTGTAACTTTGTCATACGGACTCCATTTTTTCGTGAAACGAACTTCACCGGAATTGTGATGATGACCACTACATAATGGTGTTGACTTTGGCTGATTTTGACAACTTTGATTTTTGCCCTTTTTTTGGCTTGTTTTCTGAGGGTTGACCATAGGTTTGACCTTACATATTTTGAGCTTCGGAACTCCGATTGACTCCGTTCGAGTTGCATTGGAGTCAAGATTTCACCCTCTTGTTGATGATACTGATTCTGAAGATAAAAGAGAAACTTCAATTTTTGACGAAGATCCTCCGGATCAGTCCTCCCCACTGGAGAGCTTTTGGACCTCCGAAAGCTTGATTACTCAAAAAGTAAGTGAGGGTAAAGTTCCCTCACTTTACCAATCTCCATCCATTTTTCCTTGCTTGGATTCATCCCCTTCAGTCCCACTCTGAGGTACTCAACTGCTCCCCTTCGTGAAGTCCTGGTTTTCCTGTCTAGGATGATGTCTTCAGGCAACTTTGACATGTACTATGGTGAAAGATCATCAACTGATGGAACCTGAATGTCAGTCTCCTCATCCAATATCATCGGAGGTTCATACAACTTCAAGTTCTCAACATTGACAACTGAATAGATCTGCATGTATGAGGAAGATTGAGGTGAAAAGCATTGGTTCCAATCTTTTCCAAGATCTCAAAGGGATCATACCGAATTGGCTTGAGCTTTCTTCCTTCGCCTTGCGTTCTTTCCTTGCTAATATGTAACCAAATGTGGTCACTGACTTAAAAATGATGATCAGTGCAATGTTTATCATGTCGAGCCTTGTATTTAGCTTGACTCTTTTCCAACTGTGCTTCCACTGCCTGATGGATGGCTTGAACTTTTTGGATGAACTTCAAAGCATTTTTTGCATCATGGCGCCCATCTTCAACATCATCTTTCCCAAAAGCAAAATCCATTAGAGTCTTTGGCACATAACCAAAAAAAATCTCAAAAGGAGACCTCTTTGTAGAAGAGTGTGTTGCATGGTTGGAAGCATGCTGCACATAGTGAAGACTCTCATCCTACAATTTGGGATGCTTGTTGCAGTAGCCTCTGAGTAGATGCACAACTATCTTGTTTACTACCTCTATTTTTCCATCGGTTTGTGGATGGAGGGTTGTTCTCTTCTTTAGTCTAGTGTCCATGAGTCCCCATAAAGTTGACCAAAATTCCCCTAGGAATTGAGAATCTCGATCCGATACAATAGAAGTAGGTAACCCAAAATGAACCCATACATATTTGAAGTACATTTGAGCTGTCAGTTCAGCAGTGACTTGCATTTTACATGGCATTAAGATACACATTTTGTTGGACCAATCAACTACTACATAAAGATAATCATGACCCTTTCTAGACATAGGTAAACCCCCAACAAAATCCATAGACACACTTTCCCATGGACGAGATAGAACAGGTAATGGTGTGTACAACCCTAGTTTTCTATTACTTGGTTTACTAGTTGCACACATAATACAACCTTTAATGTATTTGGCAACAATTTCCTGCATTTTAGGCCAATAACAATATTTTTATAATTGAGTAACTATTTTACTTACCCCAAAATGTCCTGCAATCAAAGAAGTGTGAGCTTCGCATATTACATGTGCTTGTTCATCTTTTGGAACACATAACTTGCCCAAATGATACAAAAGTTTATCCTACACATAGTAATCTTTCCCTCCTATCTGTTTGCCTACAATTAAAGCTGAATAAATATCCTTAAGGTTTTCATCATTAGCATATTGTTCCTAAAAGATTTCATGCACCATGGAACTACCTTTAAGGATGATCAAAGTATTCATAACAGGAGGCCTAGAAAGCATATATGCTACTTTGTTATGGGTACCTTTCTTGTACTTAATTACTAAGTGAAACTGTTGCAAAAATCCTATCCATCTAAAATGCCTACTTTGCTGCAGTTTAGACTGTGATTGCAAGTATTGTAGTGGTTGGTGATCAATGTGGATTACAGTTTCTTTCCCCATTATGTAATGTTTCCATTTCTTAACACTTTGAACTAATGCATAAAGTTCTTTATCATAAGTAGGATAGTTACTGTGTGATCAAAAATAATAATGCGTAAATGAATTGAAAACAGATACTATTCAAGCACACCAATAAAACATTGTATCAAAACAGAAACATGAAGAGTAAGTAAATGAAAACTCAGTATTCTGCTTCGATTGTCATCCTATTGTCCTCTATCTTCAGTGTTTTTGTCGATTCTAGTTTTTACTCTCAGATTGTAAGCTAGGCTCAACAAAATGTCTTCCTAAATGACGAGATTCAAATTTGATGCATGATGCAAGATTAAGCTATGATATGAAATAAGACTAATATGCTTGAAATGAACATGATACTATGATAAATGAATACTAAATGAATTAAATGCATGAACTCTGATTAATTGCCTATTATCAATGCTTGGATTCACACAGGTATTTATAGAGTTTTTCGAATGATTCTGATTGGCTGTCTTGACTGACGGTTGTGATAATTCTTGGCAGATCAAATGGCTAAAGAAAGATGAAACTGAAGAGAAAATAGAAGAAAACCTGAAAACAAGATTTTTCCATTTTTATGAAAGAGAGAAAGATAAGAAGATAAGAAATCATCTTTCTTTAAAAGAATAAAAGAAAGATTTAAAAGCTGATAAATAATGAATTAAAAATTCAATTATTTATTTGAGGATGAAATTCAACATTTTCTTAATTAAATGAAATATTTAATTAAGCTTTTAAAAGTAGAAGAAAGTTTGTGATAAGAAGAGAGCTTTAATTAGGATTTTTGAAGAAAGCAGAAGATCTCATATTTAAATAAAATATTTAACTATGATATGAGAAGATTTCACAATCAAATAAAATATCTAATTGTGTTTTAGAAAGAAAGCATAAGATATTTAATTAAATAAGGTTTATTTAATTAAATCTCTTTTATGAAATTAATTAAATGAAATATTTAAATAATTAGAAGAAGAATCAAAAATAGAAGAAAGAGAAATATTTAGACTTAATTAAATCAAAAGATTTAATTTAAATTCAAACAGTGATAATTAATTTAAATAAATAGAATGTATTTATTTAATTAATTAAGTGGACATATGAAAATAATTAAATAAAATAAATTTATTTAATTACGAAGGAAGAATAAGATGAATGAACAATATAATTAAATTAATTAATTTAATCATATGTAGAGGATTTTTAGAAAAATTAAATAATAAATATTTAATTAATTAAGCAGGATTATAGACATGACCATTTTTATGCATACATTTTTCCCCTCTTTGAAGTGATGTGTGAAACATATTACTTCAAAGAAAATAATTTTTTTGCCCCTAATATGTTTGTGATTTTTATGTCGATGATGCCCCTCGGGAGGTAAATTACGGAAGATGAAGTTGATAGTGATAGGGGAACAGTGATTTGGCTCCCAATAGATGATGTTTATGATAGCCCAGTGAAAAATAATATGGAAGAAATGGAAAATGCTATTAACTCTCACCCTAAAAGACCCTTATAAGGTAAAAGGGGTAAAATGAAGTGTCATTTTCACCCTGCTGCTACAGTAAAAAGTGAGCTCTGATAGTGACTTGGTGAGATGGAGATCCCATTGCACGGGCATAGATTCAAGCGAGCGCACCGATACCAGAGACCAGCTGCGTATGGACCACCGGTGAGTGATTCCAACCATTTTTTATTGCAATTTTTGCATTTTGAATCAATTTTTCAAATGTTGTAAATCGGATTTCAATTTTTTCCACATGTTTTAGCACATATAGGAAAAGTTTTAGCGCATTCAAAAAATTCTTTAGCGCATATAGGAAATTCCATAGCGCATATAGAAATAGGGTAAAAATTGATCCTTTAGCGCATCCGATAGATAGAGTAGCGCATCTAGGGCACAAAATTGTGCATATAGGATTAGGGTTTGAAATTGATAGAGTTGCACATATGAGAGATAAAGTGGCGCATTCGCAGGATAGAATAGTGCATCCCAAGTTTTAGCACATATGGGAAAAATTTTAGCGCATAGGAGAAAAAATTTAGTGCATTTGTGTTTTAGTGCATATGGGCAACATAATTGCGCATTTAGGAAATTTTCCACAGAACGCTTGTGTGATGAAAAATGATGATTTAAATTGCTTCCTTAGTCAATAGATAGATAAATTGTAGTACCATCAGGCTGATATGATAGAAAATCCGATAGAGAACTAATAACGTTGCCTTCAAAATAGAAAACAAAGAGTAGATAGCTGATAACTTTGTGATGAAAAACAAAGAGTAAATTGATTGATTGATTGATTTTGTGGTTGATAACTTTGCTTCTCGCAATTGAAAAACAAAGAGTAGAAGTGTGATAAATTTTCTTTCTGTGATAGAAATCAAATAGTAAAATGAGGATACAAATTTACATTCATGATTGAAGTACAAATAAGAAATGATTTGTGTGTTGATAAATTTGCTTTCCTGAAAAGAAAAAACAAATAGTAAATGATGATAGAATAGATTGATTTGATATGTAGATAGATTGATATAGCACTTGATATGGGTCGGTGATAGAATTGGGTGATTGTGTTGATATGGGTCATTGATAGGTTTTGTGGGCTAGATAGATCACGTGATATGAGTCTGATTGACATGTCCTTGTGATGATCAAACAAAATAGGAGGCTTTCAAAAGTGTCCAGATTAGAGAGTGGTTCCCATTATGTTGGGAGCGGATATGAGAGCTTACTCCTGCAGATTTACAGTTGATAGCCGATTGTGGACTAGGACCTTTGTTGGCCATGCCGTGAGGTATTCGGGCCAACAGGGGGCTTTTGACCACTTTGGCAGAGAGATGGCATTTGGAGCATAACACCTTTCACTTGTCGATGGGTGAGATGAGTGTGACACCCGAGGATATATACACGATTCTTGGGATCCCAGTTGTTGGTGCCCTTGTGGTTTATGACCACAAGGAGATTGGTGGTACCGCAGAGTTACAGCAGATATGTGGTGATCTGAGCATACATGGTTACTAGATAGACTGGGAGGGTTTTAGCAGGTATCCAACCTTAGTTGCTGTGTTGGCTGCATTTATCAGAGGCTTCCTTAGACCGGACCATCATTCGAAGGGATTCACAGTTGGTTGGGGTAGGATGCTGTAGTGGTTGGTGACATAGCCACAGAGGTTTGCCTGGGGGAGCTGTGTATTAGCTGACATGTATCATGATCTCCATCAGGTTGTGTACAGAGGATCCACTAGCTTGGTGAGTGGAGTGATCCTATTACAGATCTGGGCATGGGAGCACATTGCAGTTATGAGACCACTTTGCACGAGAGATAGGCCAGCAGGAAGGCCCTATGTGTATGCATATTCTGGTGCAGTTGTCCAACAAAAGCTGGGAAAGGTAGAGTATTGGCGATGGGTTTTGGATGATATTGATGCAGTGATATGGAGACCATACACAGATTGTGAGGCATGGGCAACGCATCACTTAGAGATGCCTTTTGTCTGCAGGCCGCGATATCTGATAGGGCGGAACCCCTTTATTATCGAGAGATTTCTAGAATTACGGGTTCTGAGGCAGTTTGGATTTACACAGGGGATGCCCCAGGGCATTACTCATTATGGGCGGCACAAGGGTGATCTAGGATGGGGGCCATGTATTGGATACCAGGCAGCATACACAAAGTATTCTACCTTACATCCTGAGGTATGGACCGATAGGCCAGAGGTGTAGGATGTAGGTATGACATATGATTATGCGCAGTACTTTCATACACATCCTTTTCTATAATTTACAGTGCCAAATGAGCCATGGGCGATTGGGGTAGCGCCACAGCCAGGGGCAGGGATACAGGGGGATGTGGCCGGTGGAGAGCAGGCTATGGGTGGAGGAGAGGAGGGAGATGAGGAGGAGGGAGAGGAGGGTGAGGAGAGCGGAGATGAGGGGGAGGATAGCTCAGATGACAGGGATGATGGAGGAGATGATGGTGGAGAGGAGAGGGGTCAGAGGTTGGATAGTCTGGGTAGAGCACAGATTCTACAACGAGCCAGGTTCAGTGGTAGACCTCAGACAGTGATTAGGGTATCATCCTCTTCTCAGCAGGCACATATAGATGCATTGCAGGGTCAAGTGCAGACATTTCAGGGACAGCAGGCATAGCTATAGAGCTAGCTAGCTCAGGCTTAGAGTATGATAGTGCAGTTACAGGCACAGCTTGCACAGGCCCAGACACAGATACAGGCTCAAGCTCAGACACAGGTTCAAGCTTAGGCATAGGTACAGGCTCAGATGCCTGCCCCTGATTCCCAAGTGGCACAATTGGTAGCAAAGAGGGATGCCCTTAGAGGGTGGGCACTAGAGGGTGAGGGTGTGGCACAGAGATTCATGGGTACCGTAGAGAGTACCTCATTACGAGAGGCCATTGTAGAGGGATTTGAGGCAGCCAGAGAGGCCGAGTATTATAGAGTTTGATATGAGGAGCTATGCCCTCCCGAGCGGCGAGAGCCTTATCCTTGATCACATAGCAAGACGAGGACCCGATCACCGAAATCGACACATGATAGAGAGGTTACAGGGCCTCGACGAGATCCTAATGTAGGGACTAGTGGCAGGCCACCTCCTTCCGGTCCAGCTCCTTTAGGGGCATATACTAGCTAGTGTTTTGAGATTGATATATTTTTGGCACATATGTAGGGCATGTATTGATTTTTTTTATTATCTCTCATGTATTATGTTCTACACTTTTTAGCTTCATTGGACATTGGACATTTGTATTATTTTGATGAGCGATGATATGCAGCGGCGATGTTTGTGATGATGATATGTTTATGCATTTTGTGATGTGATATGGATGTTACTTTTATGCATGTATGATATGAGATGGATTTTGATATGTTTTTATTATTTTTGCGGACTAGTCTTATGATGCGGGATGATTTAATGATATGATGTGAATGGATGATGTAGATGCAATTATTTGTGATGATGTAGATATGAGTTGTGGATTTTTGAATTTTTGTAGCAAATGCAGAAGTGAATAGTATGATATGAAAATGATAGATAATGAATGTGATACTGATAATGATGAAAAGATAAAGGATATGTTTGGTAATATTTATGTCATGAAAATGGTAATGTGATGATAATGAAATAATGTGGAATGGTAATGAAATGATATGAGATTATGATGATAACTAATAACAAATGATAAATGATAATGATTAAATGATAAATGAAAATGGTAATGATAATGATAATGATAATGGTAAATGATAGTGACAGAATGATAATGAATAATAAATGATATGGTAATGATAAAATGATAAAGATAAAAAAAATGAATGAATGAGGATAAATGATAATGATAATGAGAATGGGAAATGAATGATAAAATGAATGAATAATGAATGAATAATAAATGAAAATGAAGATGAAATGAATGATAAAATGAATGAATGATAAATGATAATGAAGGATAAATAATAATGATAAAATGAATGAATGAAATGATAAATGATAAATGATAAATGATAAATGAGAATGATAAAAATGAAATGATGAAATGATAAATGATAAATGATAATGATAAAAATGAAATGATGAAATGATAAATGATAAATGATAATGATGAATTGATGAGAAAATGAATCAAATGTCCAAATGTCCTCCACAAAAAGCTCAAAACTACATGACAACCATTAATGCTTTCATTTAGCCTTTCAAAACACTGATGTGAATCCAATATGTAGATATATATACAATGATTTAACAAATATGCAACTAAATGAAACTAACCAGTTTGTTGAGCCTGTTATAAGCCTTCTTGAATCATCATAGAACATTTAAAATGTTGGAAGTATGTACAAGCATCAGAGGGGAAATTAGTGCCAATGATGACCAAAGTACATCTTTCATGAATTTTGATAGAGCAAGCGAACACAAGCATCGAGGTATAATTGAACCGAGATGACCTGAACATTTCTTGCATAAACAGACAAAGATTAACCACCCTTCTGATGCAAATGTGGAACTGTCATCTATGATATTGCTTTGGTCATCATGTCCTATGACATATTTGCATCAGATTGACCGTTAACCTCAAGACAGCAGACAAAGAAAAATCATTCTCGTTCCTTGCCACTCTAGTTCAGTACATCATTGAGTGTGCTCCAGAGTTATGATATCAAAAATCAAACAACCTTTGGTCAAACATGTAATACTATTATTTCATACATTATTTAGATTTTTGGATCATCCAATAGACAATGATATGGTATCTGTTGAAAAGTGTTTCATGATAAGGCTCAGTGATTGGATAAAGTTGTCGCACGAGTTTGTTGTTTGTTTGTATGATCGGATCCTATGACAGAGTCCAGCTGTTTTAGTATGTTCTGAAAGTTAAGTGCCCCCAATTGAGTGTTTGCCCCATTTATTGACATCAACTTATGAAAAGGAATATGTACAATGATCAAGCCATGGTAAGACATTTTATCACTCTAGGAAAATGATGGCAGGATGATGCGATAATAACCCTAAGATGCAAAAAAAGATGCGGAAAGAAGGAAAGCTAAAGTGCAAAACAGGAACTAATAGATGGAGAGGTACGGATAGCATCTGTTTGCCAGATTTTCACTATCTATATATATTGCATTTTTCTGATTGCTATATGATGTTTTTGTATTTTTCTGTCAATAGACTGCCTGTTTGCCAGGTTTTCACCCTATGACATTTTTTTTTAATTTTTATTTTTTGTATTTTTCACTGTTTTTGAATTTTTTTAAGGACTTTTTCTACTATTTTTGGATTTCTTCAGGACTTTTTCTATTGTTTTTGGATTTTTTCAGGACTTTTTCTACTATTTTTGAATTTCTTCATGACTTTTTCTGCTGTTTTTGTATATCTTTAGGACTTTTTCTGCTGTTTTTGTATTTCTTCAGGACTTTTTCTACTGTTTTTGAATTTCTTCAGGACTTTTTCTGCTGTTTTTGTATTTCTTCAGGAATTTTTCTGCTATTTTTGTATTTCTTCAGGACTTTTTTTGCTGTTTTTGAATTTCTTCAGGACTTTTTCTGCTATTTTTGTATTTCTTCAGGACTTTTTCTACTATTTTTGTATTTCTTCAGGACTTTTCTGCTTAAACATAATATTTCTTAAGATGCATGCTATTGATGGGTTCGTCAAACAGGTCTCCTTCTGGTGTTGATAACTTGTATGCTTCTGAACCGTAGACTGTAATAACCACATAAGGGCCTAGCCAATTTGGTTCAAACTTTCCTTTCTTTTCTCTGTCTTGTTGATTGCGTGGGTTCTCTTTCAGAACTAGATCACCCACCTGAAAGGTACGTGGTTTTACTTTGTGATTATAGCTGCGAGACATCATTTGTTGGTATGCTTTCAAATGGTCAGCTACTCTCTATCTCTTTTCATCTAAAAGTTCTAACCCTTGTAGTTAGGAAACTATGTATTCATCATCTATGACGAGACCTTTCAGTGATACTCTTAGTGAAAGTATTTCAACCTCTAAAGGCAATATGGCTTCTACTCCATAGACAAGGGCAAAATGTGTTGCTCCTATTGGCATTCAGACACTAGTTCTATAAGCCCACAAGGTGGGATTGAGTTGAACATGCTAATCTTTCCTTGAATCATTTACTGTCTTCTTCAAAATTTTAGTATAGTCTTGTTCGAGGCCTCTGCTTGACCATTGCCTTGTGGATAGTAAGGAATTGAATATCTATGTTGAATATGGAATCTTTCACAAAGTTCATCAACATCCTGATTCTTGAAAGGTCAACCATTATCTGTAATAATGGCATTAGGAACACCATATCGACAAATAATGTAGTTGAGTATGAAGGATGAAATTTGTTTTCCGGTGACTTTAGATAGAGGTACCGACTCAATCCACTTAGTGAAATATTCTATCACCGTGATGATGAACTTATGCCCATTTGAAGATGAAGGATGAATTTTGCCTACTAGATCTAACCCCCATTGAGAAAATGGCCAGGTTGGTGTGAATGAATGAAGTTCTTATGCAGGAGTGTGAATAAGATTCCCATGAATCTGACATTTTGAGCATGTTTTAACAAAAGTAAATGATTCCCTCTCCATTGTAGGCCAGTAATAACCCATTCTAATCAATTTCTTGGATAAGGTTAGTCCACTCAAATGAGTACCACAAATGCCCCATGAACTTCTTGTAAAGCTTTGTCAGATTTGTCCCATTCAAGACATCGAAGTAAAGTACCATCAAGACCACGGCGATAAAGGGTATCAGCGATAAGGGTATAGCGGGAGGATTGTCGGATAAAGTTACATTTTTGGTTACGAGATAAGTCAGGTGGTAAAATGTCATCTTTTAGGTAGGCATAAATTTTACCATATCAGGGGGAATCGGATCCTACCAAGTGGCAGATAATTTGGCTTTCAGGTGTGTCATAAGAAGGTGTAAATAATTGTTCCACCAGAAATTCATAGTGAGTCTATCTTTTTGGGAGTTGTACCAATGATGCGATCGTAGCCATAGCGTCAGCTGCTTTGTTATCTAGCCTTGGAATTTGTGTGAACTAGATGTTTACGAAGTACTTCTTGAAGTCATCGACCATCTTCTTGTATGGCAACAACTTGTTATCTTTAGTCTGATAATCATCATTGATTTGATTAATAACTATTTGTGAGTCACCATAAACTTGTAGCTCAGTAATCCTCCATTCCAATGTTGTCTTTAGTCTAGTGATTAGTGCTTCATATTCGGCTATGTTATTGGTGCATGGAAACATTAGCCTATATGACCGAGGAATGGTATGTCCTTGAGGGGTGACAAAGAGAATGCCTACTCCCGATCCATGTTGAGTAAAAGAACCATCGAAGTATAAGGACCATAGCTGCTTAGAGTCTTCCGTGAAAACATCACCATCTAGAAATTCAATGTGTAAGGGGTGCTATGTTTGTAGAGGAGCATCTGCTAGTTGATCAACAATAACTTGTCCTTTGATTGCTTTGTGATCAATGTAGTGGATGTCAAACTCACTCAAAATCATAACCCATTTTGCTAACCTTCCTATTATTGATGATTTACTTAGTAGATACTTGAGTGGATCAATTTTTGAAACAAGATTGATTGTATGAGTTAGCATGTAATGTCAAAATTTCTGTGAAGCAAACACTACTACTAAACAAGCCTTCTCAATGAAAGTGTAGTTAAGTTCATGACTTATTAGTGTTTTGCTGATGTAATAGATTGCACGTTCTTTCCCTTCATGGTCTTCTTGTGCTAATAATGCCCCCAAGGATGTCTCAGTTGCAACATATACAAGATCAATGGTTTTTCTGGATTTGGTGGTACGAGAATTGGTGGGTTCATCAGGTACTGCTTGATTTGTTGAAATGCCATTTCACATTTGTCATCCCATCTAAAAGGAACATTCTTATGCAGGAGATGTGTGAATGGTAGACTTTTGTTGGCCAATTGCACAATGAATCTTCTGATGGACTGAAGTCACCCTTGTAATGATCTTAATTGACTGATGTTCTTTGGGGGAGGCATCTCCATGATTACCTAAAATTTAGCAGGATCTACTTCAATTCCCATTTCTGAAACAATATATCCTAAAAATTTTCCAGACGTGACCCCAAAAACACATTTCTTAGGATTTAGGCGAACTTTGAATTTTTTCAATCTAGTAAATATTTTTGACAGTATCTCCAAGTGTCCTTCTCTAGTATATAATTTTTCCAATATGTCATCTACATAATCTTCCATGAATGTGTGCATCATGTCATGAAAGATCGTAGTCATAGCTCTTTGATAAGTAGCCCCAACATTCTTCAAGCCGAAAGGCATGACATTCCAATAGTACGTTCCCCACGGACAAGTGAAAGTTGTTTTCTCTTGGTCTTCTGGTGCAATCTTGATTTGGTTGTAACTAGAGAAACCATCCATTAATGAATACATTGCATGGCCAACTATTAAATCAACTATAGTGTCGATGCTTGGAAGTGGAAAGTCATCCTTAGGGCAAGCTTTGTTAAGATATCTGAAATCAGTGCATACTCTAATGCGTTTATCTGGCTTTGCTACTGGTACACTATTGGAGATCCATTCTGCATGGGCAATTGATCTTATAAATCCTGCATCTAGGAGCTTTTTGAGTTCTTCTTTAACCAGTAGTGCAACATGAGGATGCATCTTCCTGAGTTTTTGTTTCACTGGTTTAGCTCCTAGTTTGATAGACAAATGATGCATTATGAGATTAGGGTCAAGACCTGGCATGTCTGCATATGACCAAGCAAAATTAACCTGATTTTCTTTGAGAAAGTTCACGAACTCTGGGATTTCTTTATCTATCATTGATTTAGCTACCTATAGATTCCTTGGATTATCTATAGTTGCAATATTTATTTCTTTTGTAGGCTTGATTAAGATGGGTGATCACTCATGATAGTGGTCCAGGAGAGTGTCAAGAGTCCCATTAGCTGGTGCCTTAAAAAGGTTTTCACCATCTGATATGCTCTTTATTTTATCTTTTGTCTGATCTAGCACTACCAGATTCTGGTTTTCACCACTAGATAATTTTTCTTTATTCTCATTTTTGTAGCTAAGAGACTTGACACTCTCCCAATTAAAGACTTCATACCAAAAATCGCTAGTGGAACAATCATTTACATCATCGGCAGAGAGGAAGTTTATGATAGCTTCGTCATTTGGAAAAATAGGTATATCAATAGGTTCAGTTAGATCCCAGTCAATGAGATCAGGATGGATTAAAGGTAACAAGTCATTTGGTCATGTGAAATCAGTGATGGTTAGGGTCAAGACAGAGTTATCGGTAGGATCCGAGGTATGAGGTAGATCAATGATGGTACTATTCTCCCGATAGTCTTGTTCGTTAAAATCTGACTCAGTATCACTAGAATCATAGTTGCTTTGTGGTTTAGATTCTTGTGGTTGGGACCCTGAACCTTATCCTTTGATTAAAGTGGGCATATACTTGTGTATGACATCTACCTCTTTGTCTCTCCAAAATTCATCATCATGAATGGTATCCCATTCATATTCAGCAGAATCTGTATTAGAGTTATTTTCTATGAAATTCAAGATTGATGCCAAACATGCCTCTTTCTTATCAGAACCTTCTTGCAGTGTAAAAACATTACCTTGTGATTGTTTGGATGGGGTAGTGTCATAGCCTAGTCCAGTTTTATCATATGCAGCAAGTCCTGGAAGATGGATAGGCTCGACTACACCTTCTTTTCTTTTTCCAAGAGGACCATTGTCATATCCCATCTTTTACATGATGGAATACCCTTTTCCATATTGATCCGTTGGTAAGGTGACATTTAGAACCGTTTCCTCTTCATCCTTATAAAGCTAATTCAGAGTTGTTGTGTCCTCAGGATCTCCCATGGGGAATTTTTCTTTGATAAAATGTCCATTGAACTTGGTAGTTGGCTCTATTTGTATTTGTGCTGATGTTGATGCTATTGATATATGTTGTTGTGTAATAGAAGGTTGTCCATGTGATCGAGGAGATGTAGGTAGATGTAGCATGATTAGACCTTTAGATGTTCTTTCCTCATCATCATAGGCTTTTATAGTAATCTTCCTTCTAGGATCAATGGAGTCCTCTGAAAATCCTAAAGCTTGAACCACCTTCAAGGTACATATATTTAAACCAGCCCCTCCATCTATTAGGACATGTTTAATATGGAACTTATGGATCATGACCTCTAAGTATAATGATAAATTGTGGGGATGAGTCATGGAAACATCATCTTTGTTTGAAAATGAGAGATATGTAGGTGAGGAAAAATGTCCTACCATAGCTTGAAATCGATTCACATCCAAATCCGTGGATACAGTTGTTTCAAAAAGGGCCTTATCTAAAATTTCCTTATGTGCAGGGGAAATCTTCAGGAGTTCTAAAATGGAGATTTTGGCTGGAATTTTTTGAAGTTGGTTAACTAAGTCATATTGATGTTGAGGGAAGGTCTCAGTGGATTTCGAAGAGGCACCCTTCAATACAACTTTAGCTTGTGCTCTCATTGTGACATTAACTTGTCCATTCTCTATTTTCTCACTGAATTTTATAATGTTGACTCGCTCATCGTCTGTATAGAGGTGACGGATTACAGTGTCGTCAATTTGGTTCACATTTTGTCAGAAGACTCTCCCTTTTGATAATTTGGTAGAGGGTTGCAAAATGTTTGGTGATCTTCATTGGATTTTTGTTGTCCTTCTACTATGATAATGCCTTTGTCAATTAGGTCTTGAATAGCATGCTTCAAAGCTTGACAATTGTTTGTACGATGACCTCTACACCTATGATAGTCACAATAATAAGCTTCATTCCATGATGGAGGTTTTACACTAGGTTCATAATTGCGTTGAGGTGGTAACATAAGGACATTTTTTTCCATAACCTGTTTGAAAGCTAATTCCAAGGATTGTCCTAGTGGAGTGAAAGTTCTTCTATTAGAGAAGAATGAAAAGTGTTGTGGGTTCATGTTTGAGGGATTCCCTAAGGTGTTGTTGTTGTTTCCCCAGTAGTTTTGGTTGTTGACAGTCCCCTAATTGTTGTTCATTGGAGGGGGATGATTGTTTCATGGGCTCGTGACTGAATTGACATTGTTGTAATTATTGTTACGAGTAGTATTTGGAGTACTGAAAACCAATGGCTTAGTCGTGATATGATTTGCATCTACAACACCATCATTTACAATGTTTTTGTTGTGGGTCCAAAATTTAGACTTGTCTTGATTGTTGTAATGGTTAGATGCACTAGGGTTGTCCCTGTCAAGTTTTATTGTCCCTCTTTTGACCAAATCACTTTCGATGGTGATGGCATCCTCAATAAATTTCTCAAAGGAGGGTGGACAATGTAGATTTAAGCGATAGCTTATTTTTGAATTTAGGTTGTTGATGAAAGTAACCATTTTTTCCTTTTTAGGAAAATGACGCAGATACCTAGCGAACATTCTTCTCCATCTTTGAAGAAAGGTAGTGAAAGGTTCACCAGGTTTTTGTGCAACTTTGCAAAGATCAATCATGGTGATTTGGTGTTGGATGTTGTAGGCATATTGTGTTATGAAAAAATTGATCAATTCCTCAAATGATTGAATAGGAGGTGTAATCTTAGATAACCATTCCATAGAGTTAACTCCAAGGCTCCAAGGGAATAATCACAATAAATAAGTATCCTCGTGGTCAAATTCTAATGTCATGTTTTGGAAGTCTCTAACATGGTCAATTGGATCCGATTTCCCATTATAACAATCAAATTTGGGAATTTCACAATGTTTAGGAAATGGAATCATATTAAGACTTCTATCAAAAGGATAAGGACATATGTCATCAAGAGTGTATTTCTTTGTTGTGGTCCCCCCTTGTAACTCTTTGATTTGTCCTTGGAGTGCCTTAAATTATTGAGTAAGAGCAGTAAGATCAGATGGGGGTGTTTCTTCTTCTTTGCTCTTTAATTTCCCCATATCAAAATTCTTAGGCAGTTTAGCTACTTGATCGGCTAGGAAGAGGAAATACTTTTCCTTGTCTCGTTGTAGCATATTTTCTATGGCTTTAAGAAACTTGGGGTCTTGTTCAGCCTCTCTAAGGTGAAGTTCTTCTTCTTTCTCATCATCACTATCTACAGGAGTTTTGTTCATGTCTTTGTTCTTATGAGGTGGATTTACCTCTCTATTAGTCATATTGTCGTCACTGAAAAGAGGATTGTGATTCACACTAAAAAGAGGACTATCACGTTCACCTTCTTCTTGAATGTTGTGGGTAGGAGTTTCTTGTTGAGATGTTTCTTCTAGTTTGTTGTGTTGAGATCTCGTAAAAATAGGCATATGTAAGAGATCCTCTGATATGATCAAAGGTCACTGAAGGATTTGACTAGGATGCGTTGAATATTCAATTGAAGGTTGTGGTATATTCTCAAACTCAAGAGGTTGATTATGATTGTGATGTTGGGATAATGCTAATCTTTGATAATAAGCTTGAGTAGCCAAAGGTTCTACAGCATAATCATTAGTGAATCCTCTAATGTAGTCTTGGTATCTATGGAGAAATTTGCAATAATGGAGCAAGACGTCTCAACTCTTATACAAGAATTCTCTGCGGTCTAAAGTCCTTTTGTAACTTAAGTTTGTTTTGGGCTTCTTGATCTTATTGAAGACTGGTTTCTTGAAAAACTTGGTTGATTTCCACTTTCTCAACATGGGAGAGAAATCTTAGAGATTCGGGTCTTTGTAAAAATTTTGACAGAAACCTAAAAGCGCTATTCTATTTCCTAAATGCGCTGCAGAAAGAGGTATATGCACTGGAGAAATAATAAAATGTGCTGCAGAATACCTTAAATGCACAGAAATAGAGCACATATGCACTAAAATAGTTCCTAAATGCGCTAAAAAAAAGACTTAGATGCGCTGAACCAGCCAGTGGATGCGCCAGAACAGAGTTTATATGCGCTGCAGTTTTTCCTAGATTGGCTAAAACAGTTTTCTAAAGATAATTTTTTACTAGTTTTGAAAATTCAGTCGAAGTTTTTTTTTTTTATGTTTGTTTTGGATGATCCTTTATCTAAATTAATGTTCTTGATAACACAACAAATAGTCTAATTTAAGTTGATCGTAGCCAAACACAGAATAAGACAAGCACAACCTAGGTTAGGCTAGGACAATATCCGCTAGATTCCATGCGGGTTTCCCCAACCGCATATTAGTAGGTGTGAATTCAGAAGCTTGGCTACACGGGCTCCCCCTTACAGTGCACTCTCTTCTCAGGCCAACCAAGCTTCCAACCCCCATGAAACTCCCATGGCGAGCTGATCACCTCTACTATAGACTGCGAAAGTGTGGAAGGCTTAACACCGACCGGTGTTGGACTAGCAAATAGAAGGTTTTAGGCTTTCTAAACAATGGTATTTAGTTCGAGACCCCCGTTCGAGTGGCCATACATGGGGCAAGAGATCAATCACCATTAAGGTGGCACTCTAGCCTGAAGAGGTTAAGCTCAACAGGGTTTAAGGGAGTACAACTCCATCCGTATGACACATCCGCACAAGCAACCTTAGGTTTTCCCTTAAGATTTACATTTATATACCAGTTGGGGGTAGCTTGACCTTAGCTTTGTTGCTAGTTTGAGTCACGTTGGGGTGATGAAATCCCTAGGTAGGCCTAATTTCTAGAGTCAATAACTATTTCTCTTACACCCAGGATCGCACAAGTATGCAAGGGGAGAGGATACTTCGATTATCAAGTCAAGGTTACACAGGGAAAAGTGGGTTTGGTTTTCTAATCACCTAGTTTGCACAGGGTGAGAGCATAGTCACCTACCACTTTCAAAAAAAATCAAGAATAGTAGACAGATTTATTTTAGGTGCACCAAAATAAAAAATGATTTAATCTAAGTGAAGATTTTGCTTCACAATAGACATGGGGTTCATTTTAACTGCATGATAAAGATGTGGTGGCTACCCTAGATTGATTCATTTTAAATCCAACAAGAAAATGGAAAGAAATTATGTCTAGGGAAGGTGTCAGACTCAGAATCTCTGTTACAACCCAGATGCGCAACTCTGTTTCCCAGATATGCAGAAAAAAAAACTAGATGCGCGAAAACAGAGAACGTATGCACAAGAACAAAATCCAAATGCGCAATAACAAAGCTTATATGTGCAATGACAGAGCCTATATGCGCTAAAACGAAATCTAGATGCGCAATAATAGAACCTATATGCGCTAAACTAAATGCAATTTTTTTTTCCCGATACAAATTTGAATGCACCTAAATGATCCTATATGCGGTAATTAAACTCCTATATGCTCTGCACAAATGCCCATATGCGCCACTCTATTTCCCAAATGCACTGCAGAACTTCCCAGATGCGCCAAAATAGTCTTTAGATGTGCCAAAGTACCTGCAAAAAGAAAAAAATTCAGATCTCCTAGATGCGCTGTCAGATGTCAGAAAACCTGCATGAAAACCTGTAAGAAAAACCTGCAAGAAAGAAGTCTAAAATAGGGGCATAGGCCCCACGGTGGGCACCATTTAATGTGTGATCAAAAATAATAATGCGTAAATGAATTGAAAATAGATACTATTCAAGCACACCAATAAAACATTGTATCAAAATAGAAACATGAAGAGTAAGTAAATGCAAACTCAGTATTCTGCTTCGATTGTCATCCTATTGTCCTCTATCTTCAGTGTTTTTGTCGATTCCAACTTTTGCTCTTAGATTGTAGGCTAGGCTCAACAAAATGTCTTCCTAAAGAATGAGATTCAAATTTGATGCATGATGCAAGATTAAGCTATGATATGAAATAAGACTAATATGCTTGAAATGAACATGATGCTATGATAAATGAATACTAAATGAATTAAATGCATGAACTCTGATTAATTGCCTATTATCAATGCTTGGATTCACACAGGTATTTATAGAGTTTTTCGAATGATTCTGATTGGCTATCTTGACTGACGGTTGTGATAATTCTTGGCAGATCGAATGGCTGAAGAAAGATGAAACTGAAGAGAAAATAGAAGAAAAACTGAAAACAAGATTTTTCCATTTTTTATGAAAGAGAGAAAGATAAGAAGATAAGAAATCATCTTTCTTTAAAAGAATAAAAGAAAGATTTAAAAGCTGATAAATAATGAATTAAAAATTCAATTATTTATTTGAGGATGAAATTCAGCTTTTTCTTAATTAAATGAAATATTTAATTAAGCTTTTAAAAGCAGAAGAAATTTTGTGATAAGAAGAGAGCTTTAATCAGGATTTTTGAAGAAAGTAGAAGATCTCATATTTAAATAAAATATTTAATTATGATATGAGAAGATTTCACAATCAAATAAAATATCTAATTGTGTTTTAGAAAGAAAGCATAAGATATTTAATTAAATAAGGTTTATTTAATTAAATCTCTTTTATGAAATTAATTAAATGAAATATTTGGGCGGGGGCCCTAGCTCGGTTGGCTAAGTAATTCCATTGCGGCTCTGCTGGTCACGAGTTCTAGTCTCCCCCATCCCGTGGTACCGAGGGTGTGTCGTGCCAGCGCCGCCGGTCACGTTAAAAAGTTTACCAGGCGCACTGCAGTTTATAGGGGGTCATGCTACCCGATTCCTGCAGTCTAAAAAAAAATAAAAATTAAATGAAATATTTAATTAATTAGAAGAAGAATTAAAAATAGAAGAAAGATAAATATTTAAACTTAATTAAATCAAAAGATTTAATTTAAATTCAAACAGTGATAATTAATTTAAATAAATAGAATGTATTTATTTAATTAATTAAGTGGACATGTGAAAATAATTATATAAAATAAATTTATTTAATTACGAAGGAAGAATAAAATGAATGAACAAAATAATTAAATTAATTAAATTTAATCATATGTAGAGGATTTTTAGAAAAATTAAATAATAAATATTTAATTAACTGCCAGGATTATAGACATGACCATTTTTATGCATATACACTTACTACTCCTAAAAAGGTTTCAGAGTGGTAGCAGTGTGGTTTACCTCCTTGCATAAGAACAGCTCCCATGGAAAACCCACTTGCATCAGTCTCGATCTCAAATGGCTGGTGTAGATCTGGTAAAGCTAGAACTAGTGCAGTGCTTAAATTTTCCTTCAAACTGTTGAAGGCCTTTTGTTGTGGACCTCCCCACTAAAAAATATTCTTCGTACTTGTCAATGCATGCAATGATGATGCAGTGTAGGAGAAGTTTGCAATGAACTTTCTCCAGTACTGGACTGCACCTAAGAAACTTCTGACTTCTGTTATAGTACTTGGCTTAGGCCAGTTTACAATAGCTTCGACCTTTGTAGGGTCTAGTTTCAATTGACCATTCCCTACGACATAGCCTAAGTACCCTAGAGATGTCTTTGCAAATTCACATTTAGACATCTTTACATAAAGTTTTTCTTTTCTTAAAACATCAAAAAATTTCTTTACATGACTTACATGATCATCCTAAGACTTGCTAAATATAAGAATATCATCTAGATAGACAATGACAAAATCATCAATGAAAGGACGAAAGACATCGTTCATGACTCACATGAACGTTGCAGGTGCATTACAAAGCCCAAAGGGCATAACCAACCATTCATAGAGTTCCTATTTTGTCTTGAAAGCAGTTTTCCAAATGTCATCTTCTGCAATTCTAATCTGATGATAACCACTTTGCAAATCTAATTTAGTGAAATAGACTACATGTTTCAACTGATCAAGTAAATAATCAATTCTTGGAAGAGGGTACCTATTTTTTACCGTTATCTTGTTCAAGGCACGATAGTCAATGCACATTCTCCAAGATCCATCTTTCTTTGGAACCAACACAATTGGAGAACCACAAGGAGATGTACTAGGATGGATAACTCCTTTCTCCACTAACTCCTGAACCTGTTTCTTGATTTCCTCATTTTTCATAATGGACAAATGGTATAAGCCGATATTAGGCAATGGTACATCTTGCTGCAACTGAATTTCATTTTGTATTTCCCTCTTGGGTGGCAACCCCTTTGGTTCCTGAAACAAGTCATGATAAGCAGAAACAATTTTGACCATTTCAACCTTGTGTTTTGGGTCACACCCCTTAAATGCCTCAGAGTTATCTTCTTCTTTGGCTTTTACAAGCATTAACACAAAGTTCTTACTAGAGTTGACTAACCTTTTCATTTGACCAGCCTTAACTAGTGTGAGATTAGTCTTGACCTTGTGTGCATGTACAATGTATTCTACCCCATCTTTAAAAAGATGATACTTGTTCTACCCCCTATAAAATATTTCCTTTTTATCAAATAGATAAGGACTCCCTAATACAAGCCCACAAATATCCAGAGGTACAACATCTACTTCTACTTCATCAATGAAATTAGCAGTGATGGAAAAATGCAATTTGCACTATTTTGTCACCTGTAACTGTGCATCATTACATACCCATCCAAGAGGATAGGGCTTAGGATGAGGAGTAGTAGTTAGATTTAATTTCTTAACAACCTCTTCAAAAATCAAGTTGACTTGAGAGCCCGAATAAAATAGTGTATTAGTCTTTGTGTGTTTAGTTACACACGAATGTGGAACAGTTCATTTTGTTGTTTATCAACTTTAGGAGTGGATACTTTACTTGCATTACTTGTACTTGCATTAGAAATACTTGCATCAGAAGAGAGAATTATACTTTTCCCTTTACCTTGGATCCCGACAGCAACGATCTTTGTCTCATCTCCAGAATCAGATCCACGATCTTGTTGAATGATAGCAGTAGTAGTCTTTTGTTTGCCTTTATTGCCTCCAAATATTTTTTGCCTTGCTTCCGGATGCAATTTCCAGCACCTCGATTCATCATGCCCCTCTTTCTTGCAATGCGAGCATGTGGGTTTTTCACCCTCTTTCTTCACCGTAGCTGCCTTCTTTCCTTTACCTTTATCTTTTTCTTTATCTTTACCCTTAGACTTTCCATCAAACTTAGATAGATTTTTATCAAACTTATCAATGAATGATCCCTTACCTCTAGACTCTAAGTGGGTAGCTTGGACACAAACTTCGTCAAGGTTATTGGGATTCAAAACCAAAATTGAATGTCTAAGGTAGGAATGAAGACCTCCTATATACTTCAACAAAGTATCCTAGGTGTACAATGGAACATCTAATGCAATATCCCTTTTACGAAATTCATGAGTGTACTCCTGAGTAGACTGACCTTTCCCTTGCCTAAACATCTGCCAATTCATCATTAGCTATTGCATGTAGCCTAAGGGATAGAATTGCTTTTTAAGAGCACTTACAAATTATGTCCAAGACAAGTTGACTTTACCATGTTGGGAGATTTCTGCTGTAGTCCTACTCTCTCACCAAGTTAGAGTTGTACCCCCTAACTGAAGAGTAGCATGTTGGATCCTATCAGCATCATCTACGAGGTTTTGGACTCTACAATAGACTTCAACCTGTTGAATCCAATCATCTAGTTTTTCAGCATTTAATTCACCACAGTATTTTGGTAAGTCAAATTTTACATCCAACTTAATTTTGGGCTTATGTGCACCCTTAAAGGATTAAAAGGCATAGAATGAGAAGAAGAAGGAGAAGAAGGAGAAGAGGGAGAAGAGGGAGAAGAAGGAGAAGAAGGAGAAGAGGGAGGTGTCTTCGGAGGCTCAGGATCATCTCCTAATTTCTTTCCTTTGCCTGCACGAGCTTCATGTCTCCGCATCTTTTCTTGCCTCTCCTAGAATAAGACTTCGACCATGGCCTTCATGTCAAGAAAAGCCTTCTAAAATTCTTTCTCACCAAGCTCAGAACTTTTTCCATCATTTGGATCTACCATCTGTGTTTGTGAATGAGCTCTTCATCTTCCAATCTCTAGATTAAACTCTTCAAGCTTGCCTTTGCCTTGTTGAAGCTGGGAGCGTGTAAGCATTTGAATCTGCAATACTTAGTCAAAACACAGCTCTAATACCAATTTGATCCAATTTAGGATCTAAGACAATTGCTTAAAGAATGCATAACAATTACAATTCCAATCTCCAAATTACTAAAATGAAATCAACACCATAACATAATTAAACTAATGGAATTGAGAAAAAAATAGAATTCAGAAGGAGACAAGAAAGAGAAAATGCAAACAGCTTCATAACGGAGTTTGTCATAAAAATGACTACGTCTCCGGGTCCCTCTCCATAGAGTAGATTGATCTGATTGATATCTTCAAAAATTTGGCATTACAATAGCTGGCAAGCTCTTCCCTTCAAGCATGATGGAATTCCAACATTCTCCCAACGTACAGGAAAAACAAATTATCTCCCAAAATGCTCTAAGTCTCCAACACTTGAGGAATTCTCAATTTCCCCTCAGCCTCTAATCTCCCCTTTTTATACAAAAAATTTACTCAATTTGGTTAACAACCAAATGATTTACAAAATCCACCTTATCTCTCCATTTTTACATAAAATCTTAATAATCTCCTTTACATAGATAAATTAACAATAATATCCCCCTTTAAAAATTCCAAGCCCCTAATTTTATTCTTTCTAGGCATTTGTTGTTACAAAATAAATCTTGATTTATTTTGTTGGGGTGGCAAATTTAATTGTTTTAGGAAAAAAATATTGAAAATCTCCTTAAATGTGGGGATTCCACCTTTATGGAAGGCTCCCCACAAAATGTGGGCCATCCCCATGTTAGGTGGCACCCCCACTTTAGGTGGGTCACCCCCCATAACATGGGTGGCATTCCCACATAATGTGGGTCGCCCCCCATGTGTGGGTGGCTTCCCACATAAAGTGGGCACCCCCCTTAATGGGTGGGTTTTATCCCACTTTTTTAGGAGTTTAATTTTATACTCTTTTTTTCATTTATTTTATTTTGATTTTTATATATATTTTTTTCAAAATATTTTCCAAATGGAGGATTAAGGAGATGACAAGTGTCAAGGGCTGATTGGTTGTGGTGCTGACTAGGCATTGACGTCATCAGGTTGACCCAGATTTTGACCATCTGTAACTTCGTCATACGAACTCCGTTTTTCATGAAACGAACTTCACCAGAATTGTGATGATGAGCACTACATAATGGTGTTGACTTTGGCTGATTTTGACAACTTTGATTTTTGCCCTTTTTCTGGCTTGTTTTCTGAGGGTTGACCATAGGTTTGACCTTACATATTTTGAGCTTTGGGACTACGATTGACTCTGTTCAAGTTGCATTGGAGTCAAGATTTCACCCTCTTGTTGATGATACCGATTCTGAAGATAAAAGAGAAACTTCAATTTTTGATGAAGATCCTTCAGATCATTAGATAGAGAGTACATACAGAAGGTGGGTAGGAGGAAGGAAGGGAGAGAAAGGGGGAGATAGAGAATATTAGAGAGGGAAGGAGGGAGAGAGGGAGACAGAGAGAAGTGAGACCCCATTTCTTTTAGGCATAAACACATTAACAAGGTAGTTCTTGTATGAAAAATTCCTCAAAGAAATGGGGTCTCATGGTGATGTACATCATCATGAGACCTCATTCTTTGAGGCATTTTTTCATACAATGAGCACTACCTTGTCAATGCTACCACATTGAAACATTGACAAGGTAGTGAGCTTAGTGCTCATTGTATAAAAAAATTCCTCAAAGAATTGGTGTCTCACGGTGATGTACATCATCGTGAGACCCCATTTATTTGAGGCATCTTTTTCATACAATGAGCACTACATTTTCAATGTGTCACATTGACGCATTGAAAATGTAGTGCTCATTGTATGAAAAAGATGCCTCAAAGAAATGGGGTCTCACGATGATGTACATCATAGTGAGACCCCATTTCTTTGATGCATCTTTTCCATACATTGATCACTACCTTGTCACTACTACCACATTGAGGCATTGACGAGGTAGTGCACATTGTATGAAAAAAAAATGCCTCAAAGAAATGGGGTCTCATGGTGATGTTTTTTCATACAATGAGCACTATCTTATCAATTCTACCACATTGACATATTGAGAAGGTAGTGCTAATTGTATGAAAAAGATGCCTCAAAGAAATGGGGTCTCATAGTGATGTACATCACCATGAGGCCCCATTTCTTTGAGGCATTTTTTTACACAACAAGAACTTCTTTGCTAATGCTACTGCATTGATACATTGACAAGGTAGTACTTGTTGTATGAAAAAATTCCTCAAAGAAATGGGGTCTCACTGTGATGTACATCACTGTGAAACCCCATTTATTTGAAGATCTCTTGCATACAATGAGCACTACCTTGTGAATGCTACCACATTGACGCATTGACAAGGTAGTGCTCATTATATGAAAACAAGTCCTCTATTGCATTTTTTCATACAACGAGCACTACCTTGTCAATACATGAATGCAGTAGCATTGAAAAGGTAGTGCTTGTTGTATGAAAAACATCACCATGAGACCCCATTTCTTTTGAGGCATTTTTTCATACAAAAAACACTACCTTGTCAATGCTACTGCATTGACACATTGAAAAGGTAGTGCTCATTGTATGAAAAATTCCTCAAAGAAATGGGGTCTCATTCATTTCTTTGAGGAATTTTTTATACAATGAGCACTACCTTGTCAATGCTACTACATTGATGCATTGACAAGGGAGTGAGCTTAGTTCTCATTTTATGAAAAAATTCCTCAAGGAAATGGGGTCTCATAGTGATGTACATTACCATGAGACCCCATTTCTTTGACGCATTTTTCCATACAATGAGCACTACTTTAAATCACCATGAGACCCCATTTCTTAGACCCATTTTTTTAAGCAGCCCACTAGGTTAGCAAGCTAGTGGGCCCACTAGTTTGCCAATTCAATGAAATTTACAAGGTAACTTGGGTTGTTTGAAAAAATTGGTCCAAGAGATGGGGTCTCCTAGTGATGCAAATCACCAGGAGACCCCATCTCTTGGACCCATTTTTCAAACAACCAACTAGGTTTCCAATTTCACCAAATTGACAAGCTAGTGGGCCCACTAGCTTGCCAATTTGGTGAAATTGGGAATGTAGTGGCCTATTTGAAAAAATGGGTCAGAGAAATGGAGTGTCCTAGTGATGTAAATCACTAGGAGACCCCATTTTTTGGACCCATTTTCTCAAACAATCCAAGTTAGACTACACTGCCAATTTCACCAATTGGCAAGCTAGTGGGTCTGTTTGAAAAAATGGGCCCAAGAAATTGGTTACATCCCTAGGAGACCCCATTTCTTGGACCCATTTTTTCAAACACATCACTATGTTGCCAATTTCACCAAATTGGCAAGCTAGTGGGCCCACTAGCTTTCCAATTCGATGAAATAAGCAACCTAACTTGGCTTGTTTGAAAAAATAGTTCCAAGAAATGGGGTCTCCTAGAGATTGTTTCAAAAAGGCTAAGTTAGGTTGCCAATTCAATGAAATTGGCAACCTAACTTGGCCTATTTTAAAAAATTGATCCAAGAAATGGGGTCTCCACTAGCTTGCTAATTTAGTGAAATTTGCAACATGGATAACTATTTGAAAAAATGAGTCCAAGAAATGGCATCTCCCAATGATGTAAATCACCGAGAGACCCCATTTCTTGGACCCATTTTTCCAAAGAGGACAAGCTAGGTTGCCAATTTCATCAAATTGGAAAGCTAGTGGGCCCACTAGCTTGCCAATTTTGTAAAATTGGAAATGTAGTGGCCTACTTGAAAAATGGCTCCAAGAAAGAGGGTCTCTTAGTGATTTACATCACTGTGAGACACCATTTCTTGGAAATCACCAAGAGACCCCATTTCTTGGACTCATTTTTTCAAACAAGCCACTATATTTCCAATTTCACTAAATTGGAAAGCTAGTGGGCCTTTTGAAAAAATGGGTTGAAGAAATGACGTACATCTCTGAGAGACCCCATTTCTTGGACCCATTTTTTCAAACAAGCCAAGTTAGGTTGCCAATATCATTGAATTGTCAAGCTAGTGGGTGAAATTAGGGATGTAGTGGCCTGTTTGAAAATATGGGGTGTCCCATTAATTTTTTATGTAAATCACCATGAGACCCCATTTATAGGACCCATTTTTTAAAATAGGCCAAGTTAGGTTTCCAATTTCACTAAATTGGCAAGCTAGTTGGCCCACTAGCATGCCAATTCAGTGAAATTGGCAAGCACTAGCTTGTTGATTCAGTGAAATTGACAACCTAAATTGGCTTGTTTGGAAAAATGGTTCTAACTTGCAAATTCGGTGAAATTGGTATTTTTGGACCCATTTTTTCAAATAGGCCAAGTTATGTTGCCAATTTCACTAAGTTGGCTAGACGATTGGCCCACTAGCTTGCCAATTCGGTGAAATTGGGAATGTAGTGGCCTATTTGAAAAAATGGGTTTGATAAATGGGGTCTCTTGGTGATGTAAATTACCAAGAGACCCCAATTCTTTAACCCATTTTTTAATAAAGGCCAAGTTAGGTTGCCAATTTCACCAAATTGGCAAGACAATGGGTCATGTAGTGGCCTATTTGAAAAAATGGGTCCAAGAAATGGGGTCTTTGGGTGATGTAAATCACTGGGAGACCCCATTTATTGGACCCATTTTTTCAAACAAGCCAAGCTAGGTTGCTAATTTCACTAAATTGGCAATCTAGTGCACCTACTAGCTTTCCAATTCAATGAAATTGGTAACGTAGTGACCTGTTTAAAAAAATGGGTCCAAGAAGTGGGGTCTCCTAGTGATTAGACCCCATTTTATCATCAGGAGACCCCATTTTATCACTGGAAGACCCCATTTCTTGGACCCATTTTTTCATATAGGGAAATTCAAGTTGCATTTTCACCAAATTGGAAAGCACTTCAATGAAATTGGAAACCTAACTTGGCCTATTTGAAAACATGGGTCCAAGAAATGAGGTCTCTTGGTGATGTAACCCATTTATTGGACCCATTTTTTTAAATAGGCCCACTAGCTTGCCAATTTAGTGAAATTGGCATTCTTGGACCCATTTTTTCAATCAGGGCAAGTTAGGTTGTTAATTTCACCAAATTAGAAAGCTAGTAGGCCCATTATCTTGCCAATTTGGTGAAGTTGGGAATGTAATGCCCTGTTTGAAAAAATGGGTCCAAGAAATGGGGTCTCCCGATGATGTAAATCACTGGGAGACCCCATTTCTTGGTACATGTCTTTGGGAAATACACACCAAAAATTGAAGTAGTAAGAATTCAATATCAATAATTCATGGTTAACAAAAGGTAGCTAGTTGCAGGTGAGTAGGTCAAAATTCAAACATATCTTTGTGGATGAAGAAGAGCAATGTAACTATATCTATGAATTTTTATAGCTTGTTGGTCCATATGAAAGAGAAATGACACTCGTATATTGTGAGAACATCTATTTATTACAATCTAAGAAAATTCAAAGGCACCCTTTAATTAAGGATGTTGTAAAATATTTATAAAATAGAAAGGATTCGCTTGTGTGTATACCCATTCTTATGGGAGATGCCAAGGATGGGTTTGTTTTGAGAAATGGTGCCAATTTCTTTGTAGATGGAATTTGTGGAGGCTAGATTGATGATGGATCCCCCAGGTTAGGGAGGAATTTTGGTACTAATGGTAATGTAGTAGGAAATAGTTATAATGATTGTCCCTATTTCTATAGGAAGGGGATGCAAATATTAAATTATATAAATAAATAATTCTCCAAAGATTGGTCAGCAAGGTTAGGAAATTGTAATAAAATTCCATCTCATATGAAAATTGAAGACATGAGAGTGGAGACATGCAAAAAACTGATGTTGTAATTATATGTCCCCCAAACACAAAATTATGGAATGACTAGGATGTAACCAAGAATGAGGGGGTCATGAATGCTTCCAATATTTTCTCAAAGTGCAGTAGTAGAGAACCCAAGGCCACATCTAAGTTTGCTAATAATAGTTATATTCAAATCCTTGGAAAAAACACTAGATGTGAACAACCTTTAGATGGATTGAAAACACCATGTGTGTCACCTAAAAAGAGGAATTATCCCTTCTTATTAGACATTTATGCTAATGAAGATGTTACCTATAATAGAGAGAATAAAGTTGGTGTGGGAATACATTTTTTCATTTCAGATTCTATGGGGAAGTCCCAAGGAAAACAACCCGGAGATGATGAGAGAAATTTTGTAAAGAATCCAATAAAAGCAAATATTTCTTATGGAAAGGAGCAAGGAGATGTGGGTAAAAACATTGATGCTCTAGGAGTTGTTTCCAATGCTATAACCACATTCTGCTAAGCCATGAGTACTATGTAGAATGTGGCAGATATATCTGTGATGTGGTTGGTAAAGCTCCTTATTATTGTAGCAAGGTGGTATGCACTAGATGCTACTCAGTGTGTAAAGAGTTAGTTTCTAGCTCATTTGATCATATTGAAGATGGAAATGATTGCTTCAAACCATTAAAAGATAAATTTACTAATTACAAGTCACAAAGTAAACTCAGCCATGGTATAAATTTAAAAAATTCCAATCACTAGCCATCAAATTCATGTAGAAATTGCATTGTGGGGGTATGGAAATTGTTAATAACAAAAGAAAATGAAATATATTGAATCAGGTTGTGGGACATATTTCTATGAATGTTACTTGTCAACCTATAAGGAAAGAAGAGTTGTAGGATGAACACAAGTTATTTATTTCCTCACATGTTATCTTGCTAGAGAATTTGGACAAAGATGTGAACCCATTGGATGTATTAAGTATCATTTTCCAAGTAGGTGTGGATTTTAAAAAGGTAATATATGTCTCACCACCTCAAAGTTTCTAAAATTTTACAAGAGGAATTGTTTTCTTTGAAGACCAAGAAAGCTTCCAAAGGGTGTCTAAATTTTGTAGAATGAAAATATTATAATTACATCTTCAAAGGGAAGGTAACAACATGTACTTCCTTTATTTTCCAAGTATTGAATATGAAATGGTATTTTATTGCATGTCATTATTTTTTTAACCTTATATCTCTCATACCTCTAGTTATTTCCCTTCCTCTCTACCTCTCCCATCTCTATTTCTCATAATCAGTCCTTGTCTAGCTCTTCATTCCTCTTTAGCCATATAGGTCTCTCTCTCTCTCAACCCTCTCTCTTTCTCTCCCTCCCTCTCTCTCTCTCTCTCCATATCCCTCTCAAGCCTTTCCTTCAAGTTGTGAACTTATCTCTCTCATTTCATTCTATATCTCCCCCCATCTCTCTATCTCTCACCTTTGTACCTCTCTCACACCTCTCTTTCCCCTATCTCTCTTTCTCCCTCTCTCCCTCTCTCTCTCACTCCATCTCCCTCTTAGGAATTTCTCTCTTTCTCCATCCCTCCATATTCTCTCTTTCTCTCTCTCTCTCTCATTCACTCACTCACACACACACACACACACACACACACACACACACAAAAGTATTACACACACTCTCTATCTATCTCTCATCTACCTCTCTCTCCCTCTCTCTCTATCTCTCTCTCCATCTTCCTCTCTCTCCCTCTCTCTCTCTCTCATGTATCTCCCACTCCCTCTCTCCCTCTCTCTCAACCCTATACCTCATACCCTCAACCCTCATCCCTCAATCCTTAAACCCTTAATCCCTCAACCCTTAAACCCTCAACCCTTAAATCCTTAATCCCTCAACACTTAAACCTTTAATCCCTTAGTCTCTCAACCCCTAAACCCTCAAACTTTAAACCCTTAATCCCTCAACCTTCTAACCTATATATTAAACTAGGTCAACCCTCAATTCTCAAACCTCTAGCCTATAGATTGGACCCTCAACCCTATACCCTCAAACCTTTACCCTCAACCCTTTATCCTCAACCTTATACCCTCATCCCTCAACCCTTAAACCTCAAACCCTTAACCCCTCAACCCTCTAACTTATACATTATACTGGGTCAACCCTCAATTATCATACATCTTCCCTATACATTGGACCATAAATCTTATACCTCAACCCTATACCCTCAACCTTATACCCTCAACCTTATACCCTCAACCCTGAAACCCTCAACCCTTAAATCCTCAATCCCTCAACCCTTAAACCCTTAATCCCTCAAACCCTAAAAACCCTAAAACTAATCCCTCAACCCTATACTTTCAACCCCATTTATTTGAGGCATTTTTTCATACAATGAGCACTACCTTGTCAATGTGTTTGCATTGACACACTGAAAAGGTAGTGCTCACTATACAAATAATGTATCAAAGAAATGGGGTCTCATGGTGATGCACATCACTGTGATACCCCACTTCTTTGAGTTATTTTTTCATATAGCAAGAACTACCTTGTCAATGCTACCACATTGATGTTGAAAGGTGGAAAATTATTTTGCTTCTTCTAGGGTTTTAGACCTAGAATGACAATCTTCACTAGCTTTCACTCAAGAACAAACACTTGAGATCTCAATGCAAAGGAGAAAGAGATATTGTAGAAGGGCTATTCTAGGGGTTGAATAGAAACTAATAAGGGGTACACCACCAAGTAAGAACTTTTAAAGATAAATGAAATTCAAGTTGTAACACTAAACCCTAATTCAATGCAAGCTTCACTAAATGACCTAGAAATGCAAATGAAACAACACATAAAACTATAGAAAGGAATATGTGCACCTAGAAATCTGGAGATGGCTAGGAGGAATGAAACATTGGAAATCGTATTTTAATGCAGAATGGGACTCATTCACCAAGCTAGGTGAATTAGTCTAGATTTTGGGTTTCTGTGCGAGAACAAGAATCTGTCAAATGGGTACCCAAATCTACAAAAAGCTAAATTTTGATTGAAACTAGGACTCATTCGCCAAAAGTGGAGAATCAATCTAGTATGGATTTTTTGAATCTTCAAAGTTTGATCCTTTTATTCTCTATTTTCTCCATCCTTCTTGATTGATTTCCAAATATAAAACCATGATTTGCAACTTGTAGGTGCTCTCCAATGGTTGATGACAACTTTGAAAACTTTATGCACTTTGAAAAAATTTCTCCAATCTTGCTCCTTAGGAAATCTGCAACCTAGAACTACAAATCACACTCAAAGGAGAGGGAAAAATTTTGTTGGGTTAGTGGATATGGGTTTGCCTTGGTCAAACCTTGTTTTGGTAATCAAACATTGAAATAGAATGAAATATAAATGGAGAATGATGAATGAACAAAGTATGATGTTGCAACTCACCAAACCCTAGCAATGAGGTGTATATCCTGAATCTTTCTTGAAGGTGATAGATCTTGAATGAAATGCTTGCTTGAATCATAAACCCTACATCACAATTGTTGGCTCCAAGACAAACATGATGCATGAAATATTTGATATGATGATTGATGCTTAAATTATACTCTAAAATGCTTGATAATATGTCCTTAAAGACTTTTGAATTCTCTTTTGAATGTTTGAATGCTCTTGTGAACTCAAAATTTCTATTAGAATGCTCATTCACCTTGCTAGGTGAAAAATGAATGAATGAAACTTGTATTTATACTTAATTATGCAAGAATTCCAAAAATTACAACACTACAAGATGACATTAGATCTAGGAGAATAAAATCCTACCAAAAAAATCAATTAATTTTGATTTTGGGCCAAACGAGACTCATTCACCGAAGGTGGTGAATGAGTCCCATTAGGCATAATTTTTTGGGCCATTTTAAAAAATGCTTAGAAAGGTGTGAAACTAGGTTTGGGACCCAAAAACCTAGGTGGGACTCATTCTCCCAAGGTGGTAAATGAGTCATAGATCACTAAATCTATGGCCATTCAACCTGAAACACCTAAATTATGATTGGGTATTGATTTGTGTTGGGATTATCCTAAAAAATATATGTTAAATGAGGCTTTTGGATGAAAAATAAGGCCAATTAAAGCATAAAGAAGTCCAATTATTAATGAAAATCCTAGAAAAGTGTGAAAGTGTGTTGGAAAACTTTACAACACTTTAAAATAAGGCAAGATTAAGGTTAAAAAGAAATTTATTAGGTTTAGTTAATTAATAAATGTTGAAAGGTGCAAGACAATTGAGTGGGGGGGTGAATCAATTGTCACAAATCTCAAACACAAACTCAAATAATTACAAAGAGGCTCACTACTGGAGGGCTCACTGCCTCAAAAGGGACTCACTATCTAGATACAAGGTTCAATGCCTACAGCTAGGATTCACTTTTCAACAAGGAGTCTCACTACCTATAGATACAAAAGATAATAGAAAATTCCACCACAAAAAACTACACACATCCGCAACCTTGATCAGAAGATTGTAGACACCATCAACTCACTAATTTTAGGAATCTAACACATTAAAGTATTGTTGCCTCAATTCACTTTTTCACACTCCTGTGTCTCAAACTTGTGGCATTCTTGATACATAAATCCATAGCATCTTGACTTGTATTTATACCAATCTCAACCTTAGAATCTTTCTCCAAGGTCAGGTACACACACTTCTTATTACAAATTCAAATTAGTTCAGCAACTCAATATTCCTTTGGTGGAAGAGAATGAGAGCAGACCAAACCAACACTTAACCAGGACCCAAAACAATGTCTTGGATCAATCACATGGTTCCTCAATTGATACTTACCCTTCACATGACATGTAGACACTAAGTCAGCCAAACCTAATGAAAACACCAATGAAATTTGAAGTACATGCTTCCACAATGAGAAGATAAAATTTAGACCACATAATAGGCTTTACTATACACCAAAATACATCTTAGATACCTTCAAATTCATCCCTAACAAATGTAACAACCTTCATACACAAAATACTTTCCATCAGTCCATCTGGACCATACAGACACACAACAACTCTAAAACTAGTCTTCTAGAGCACCAAACCATGAACACCTTTGATAGGACATAGATGACATCATTACAAGCCTTCTACTAGATCTACAATACCAAAAGAAACCAGTGGAGGACTAAAAAGTAGAAACATTTCTCCCACTCACAGACAAACAATGCACACACTAGTGAACACAACATTCACTCTCCATCAAACCAAAAGCTAAAACCCAAGATATATTACTAAAAAATTCCCATAAAAAACACTTCAGATCCACACAAGTATAGGATCAACACATAAGAAATGTGGAGCATAAATCAGAGCACATTCTAAACACACACACAATTTTGAATTCACTATTTCTCAAAAGCACTTGGCAACTCATCATATTAGTACAACTGTGACACCATAAAGATAGATTCATGTACTCACAACATATCAACAACATCTCAACTATACATGTACAACCTGCAATCACTTGATTCCTTTCTCTACAACAACTTGTATTATGTTGACATCAATGATGAAATTAATGAAAACACCACCATGCTCACTCATACTTGCAACAATCTCCCCCTTTGTCATTGATGGAAAAACATGATGTGAGAAACCATTAAAGACAACA
The DNA here is from genome assembly GCA_007258455.2 of Sequoia sempervirens. NCBI lineage: Eukaryota > Viridiplantae > Streptophyta > Pinopsida > Cupressales > Cupressaceae > Sequoia > Sequoia sempervirens. The sequence continues at coordinate 5,319,747 of VDFB02256132.1, forward strand.
TCCAAACATCCATTGCAATATTCTCCCCCTTTTTCTTTCACTATTTTTCACATGACTCTCTCTCCCCCTTTGACATCAATGGAAAAGAGGAAAAACTCTAATCACTCCCCCTTAGGATTGAACACACAACTCATACTGCAACAATGATACTTCCTACTCCCCTGAGGAGTAGACCTCAATTATCAGTCCAGACAAATGAAGAATTTGTAGATCCATTGGACTTATGCACCTCCATGTGCACCTAGTTCAAATAAATGGGGGCAGTAACCCCCAACTTCTCCCTGAGATACTCAAAGGTATCCTTTGGAAGAGCCTTAGTAAACATATCTGCAATTTGATCCTTTGTAGGCACATACTCTAGTCTAACTTCATTCTTCAATACCTTCTCTCTCGAGAAATGATAAATGATAGATATATGATTTATTCTTGAATGCATTACCAAATTCTTGGAAATGTTTATAACACTTATATTATCAAAAAATATTGGGATAGGCTCATCACATATCACCCCTATATCCTTCAATGTTTGCTTCATCCATAAAACTTATGTGCATCAAGATGTTGTAGCAATGTACTCAACCTCTATAGTGGATAAAAAAATTGAATTGTGTTTCTTGCTTAGCCATGAAACCAATCTTCCTCCAAGAAAGAATGCACCAACACTTGTAATCTTCCATTCATCTACACAACCAACCTAATCTACATCAATGTAAGCACTCAAAGTGAATTCAGTATCCTTAGGATACCACCAACCATATTCCAGAGTGCCCTTTAGATAACTGAATATCCTCTTCACAACTATAACATGTGCTTCTTTAGGCTCTACTTGAAATTTGGAAACCAAACATACTACATGCATGATATTCGATCTAGTAGCAATAAGATACAATAGTCCACTAATCATAGATTTGTACATGCTCTGATCAACTTTAGGTGATTCATCATCTTTACTCAGCTTGCATTCAGTTACCATAGGGGTACTAACCATTTTGGAGTCATCTATTCCAAACTTCTTCAACAACTCTTTGACATACTTAGATTCTGAAATGAATATCCCCTTGTTAGTTTGATTCACTTGAATTCCAAGAAAGAAATTCAACTCACAATTCATAGACATTTCAAACTCCTTTTGTATCTCCTCTGCAAATCTCCTACACATACCTTCACATCCTCCAAAAATGATATCATCAACATACACAACCACTATCAGCATTTTGTTTCCTTCAACTTTGAAATAGAGATTACTATCTGTGGAGCCTTTGTTGAATCTTTACTATGTCAAATACCTATCCAATCTTGCATACCATGCTCTAGGAGCTTGTTTAAGCCCATACAATGCCTTTTTCAACTTATAGACCATATCTAGTTTATCTGATAACTGAAATCCCTCTGTTTTTTCCATATACACCTCTTCTTCCAATTCTCCATTCAGGAACACAATCTCGGCATCCATCTGATATACCTTTAAATCTTCATGAGTAGAAAATGCCAAAAACATCTAAATGGCCTCACTAGGGCAAATGTCTCCTCAATGTCTATTCCTTCAACTTGTGAATAACCTTTGCATACAAGCCTTTCTTTGTTTCTCACAACTTCACCATTCTCATTCAAATTATTCCTAAACACCCACTTTGAACCAATTGCATTCTTGTTTATAGGTCTAGGGACTAGTTCCCATGTCTAATTCTTCTTTATCTATTGCAATTCCTCTTTCATTTCTCTAACCCAATTCTCATCTTTGCATGCTTCACACACAAAATTAGGTTCTATCTTTGAAAGTAAACATAGATTTACCTTAGCTGCTACCACTTTGCTTCTTGTCTTTACACCTTCACTTTTATCTCCAATTATTTGTTCTTCAATATGATTCTCCTATACATATTTTGGGGTCTTAGGAAAAGGTTCCAGAGCTTCTTCTTCTTCTTCAATATGTTCTTCCTTATCCTCTTCTTGTACTTGTTAGTAGATAGGTTCATCTGGTTCAACTTCACTTATCTCAACTAGTTTGTGCATATCTTCATCAACTTTCACATTTGCACTCTCAACAATCTTCCTCAATATTTTATTGAAGCATCTATAAGCTTTTCTACTAGTTGATTATCCAAGGAAAATAACTTCATCACATCTTGCATCAAACTTTCCAAGGTTCTCATCATCTCTTTTAATATAACATCTACTTCTAAATAGCTTAAAGTACTTCATAAGGAGTCTTTGTGATGTTACCTTTGATCTGAACTCTATTAAGAATATAAACATCAGTGTGGATTGCCTCTCTCTAGTATGCATCAAGTACATTTTCTTCTTTCATCATAGTTCTTGTAGCCTCTTGCATAGTCCAGTTCTTCCTCTCAACAACTCCATTTTGCTAAGGAGTTCTAGGAGTAGAAAATGTTTCTTTATACCATGCTCTTCACAAAATGTATTAAATTCACTGGAAGTAAATTCTCCACCTTTATCAGACCTTAAACATTTGATTCTCATGTTCACTTTATTCTCTACCTTGGCCTTGAACACTTTGAATATATCCAGAGCTTGAGATTTCTCCCTAAGAAATGTAACCCATGTCATTCTAGAATAAGAATCAATCAAAAGCATGAAATACATGTCACCATTAAGACTTCATATTCTTGTGGGACCACAAAGCTCTGTATGAACCAATTCCAGCATTACGAAAATTGATTAATCTTTTCCTTTAAAACTACATCTTGTTTTTTTCCCAGCTGACAACTTTTGCAAATAGTATTGGTAGGCTTTATGATTTTAAGTAGATCCCAAACAACTCCTTTTGAACTAATTAGTAATTAGTTAGAAATCTAGCACCGACTATTCCTGTAGCCACTAGAATTCCATTCTATCACTGTTCTTGTAGTTGAAGCATACAGAGTAGTGCCCTGTTTGTCACTCAGATTTTCATTCTTGTTATGCATTTTAGTTTGTTGTAGTTGTTGATTGATGATTGGTATTTATGTTATTCCCTTATAAGCAATTTACTTTCACTATTGTGAGTTCCTTAGCTATAGAATGAAATGGCTACTTTGAGTTCCTAGTGCACATACTGTGCTAACCCATTTCAAGTTCATGTCCCTGGGCTGACAAGTTAAATACACCTTCATGATGATTGACATAGCTATTCAGGTTAGATGTCCAATCTTTGAATCATGGCTGTAAGGGCTTAGTTATTAAATAATTATAGGAGGCTAACACTAATCCTGATTAGATTATCAAAGTCTACATGTCCCATCCTCTAGTGCCATAGCCAACTTTCATTAACTTGAGATACAAGGAACTAACCATCAACACCCTTAAGTTGATAAAAAATTTCATATGTTCTTCTTCTTGTAGCTACCATAGTTCCAGACTCCTTTCTGATCTCACATGTGTTATCCTAAAACACAAGTTTAAATCCTTTGCTATACATTTTTCCAACACTCAAAAGATTATACCTTAAGCCCTTAGCATAATAGAGATCATCAGTACTATGTTTTCCATTAGAGATAATTGTTCCTTTTCCAAGAATATTTTCTCCAGAATCATCTCCAAACATGACTAATCCACCGTCAAAATTTTCAAGTTTAGTAAACTTACTTTTGCCTTTGGTCATGTGATTTGAGCAGCCACTGCCAATCACCTAATAGTCTTCATCTTGTCTTGCATGAAAGGTAGTAACCAGAGTACCTTCCATCTCTTCCTTTTTGTTCTCTACACCACTTTCACTTGCACATCTTCCAAAGTTGGTAGACACTAATTTATTATCTAAGGCTAGAAATGGGGATTCATCATTGTCACCCAAAAAATTAGATTCATCATCAAAAATTCCAAATTCTCTAACATAGTACAATCTCTTGAGCTTCTTATCCTTTTTGTCTTTATTGTCTCTATTCTTCTTATGCACAACTCTATTTGGACATCTCAAAGCATAATGACCAATATTTCCACAACTGAAATATTTAAAAGGTAACATGCCTTTGTACTTACCTATACCTTTCTTCAATTTCCTTGTAAAGTTTTCTTCCAACTCCTCTAAACCATCACTATCTGGATCATCCTATATCTTTTTAGCTTTAAATCTATATTTTGTTTTCTCCTTTTCGTTTCCAAACTTTCTCATCTCAAATGTAGTCAAGGTGCCAAATAGTTGTTCTTTAGTAAACTTCTTAGGATCATACACTTCCTCAATAGAAAAGACCTTGTCACTGTAACTCTCTGGTAGAGTCATCAAAATTTTCTCCATTACATCTTCATCAATTAGGGTAGCACCTTGATTCTTCACTTCATTCACTACAATATTAACCCTCTAAAAATAGCTCACAATATCTTCACCTTCTTCCATTTTCAAGTTCTCATATTTGTGCTTAGCTGTTAGCTTCTTTGATAAATTCACTCTATCATTTCCTTCATAGATATCTTCCAATTTTTTCCAAACTTCATAAGAAGTGCCCAAAGAAATAACTTTTGTCCATTTGGTGCTAGCAAAAGCACTGTATATTGCATACCTTGCTTTTTCATTTTCCTCATAGGTAGAAATCTCATCTTCAAAAAGGACCACTTTTTGGTGCAACATATTTTGTCTCAATAGCTTTCCAAGTCTTTTAACAAAGAGAGATAAAGTAACCTCTCATCTACACTTTCTAGTGACTATAGTTAGATGCATCAAACATAGGGATTGCCAATTTTTGCACCATTAGATCTACCTCAAGTGGTTAAGCTCTTCCTTCGAGGAACCAAATCTCTGATACCAATTGTTGAAAGGTGCAAGACAACTAAGAGGGAGGGGGTGAATCATTTGTCACCAATCTCAAATAGAAACTCAAATAATTATCAACTTTAAATCCAATTTATTCTATTATTAAGTGTAACCATGAAATGAAAATAACTAAAAGCAATATCAACACAAGAAATACCAAATTTACATGGAAAACTCAATAAGGGAAAAACCACGATGAGGATTAACTAACAATATAAAGTAATTCGAAAACTGATTACAAAGAGGCTCACTACCAGAGGGCTCACTTCCCAAAAGGACTCATTGTTTGGATACAAGGCTCACTACCTACAAATAAGACTCACTATCCAATGAGGTTCACTACCTATAGATACAAAAGATAACAAAAAATTTCACTACAAAAAATTACACACATCCGTAGCCTTTATCAGAAGATTGTAGACACCATCAACTCACTACTTTTAGGAATCTGACACATTAATGTACTACTTCCTCAATTAACTTTCGAACACTCTTTCTTCTCAAACTTGTACCATTCTTTATACCTCAATCCATAACATCTTGACTTGTATTTATACCAATTTAAACCTTAGAAACTTTCTCCAAGGTCGGCTACACACATTACAAAATCAAATTAGGTTGGAAACTCAACATTCCTATGGTGGAAGAGAATGAGAGTGGACCAAACCAACACTTAACCAAGACCCAAAACAACATCTCATATCAATCACATGCTTCCTCAATTGATACTCATCCTCTGCATGATGTGTAGACACCAGGTCAGCCAAACCTAATGAAAACACCAATGAATTTTGAAATACACACTTCCACAATGAGAAGATAACATGTAGACCACATAACACACTTCACCATACACTGTAACACATCTTAGATACCTTCATATTCATCCAAAACAAATTCAACAACCTTCATACACATAATAATTTCCTTCAGTCCATCTGAATTGTACAAACACACATAACAACTCTGAAACTAGTCTTCTGAAGCACCAAACCATGAACACATTTGATAGGATATAGATGAATCATTACAAGCCTTCTACTAGATCCACTAGACTAGAAAAAAACTAATGGAGGAATGTGGAGTAGAAAAATCTCTCCTAGTCATAGACAAACAACATTGCCAAACCAGTTCACACACCGGTGAACATAAATTTCAATATCCATCAAACTAGAAGCTAAAAACCAAGATATATTACCAACAGATTCCCATAAACAACACTTCAGATCCACACAAACTAGAGCACATTTTGAACACATACACAATTTTGATTTCACTATTTCTTTTAAGCACTTGGAAACTCATCATATCAACAAAGCTACAACACCATAAAGATAGCTCCATGTACTCACAACATCTTAACAACATCTCAACTATACATGTACAACTTTCAATCACTTGATTCCTTTCTTTGCAACAACCTATACTACATTGACATCAATCATAATACCACCATGCTTACTCATACTTGCACAAATAAAACCTCAAAAAAGTGTGAAAGTGAGTTACAACACTTCACAACAATTTAGCAAGGTACCATTACATTCAATAGTTCACAAGGGCCTAAGACCTAATGTGAATGTGTCAACCACATTACAATACTAAATAAAGGCATCATTAGGCTCAATTTTACCAAGAGGGCCCAAACAAGTGTGAAAATGTCACAAACAAAATTTTTTGACACTACATTTAGCCCCCACTTTAGTGAGAGGATGAACTTGATTTAAACTCACACTAAAGTAGAGAAAAATGCATCAAGAGGGGTCCAAATGTACTGGTGCTAGCAAGGTGGGATGATAGTGATCAAGAGGGGTGATCAAGCCCCCAGGATCAAGATCCCATGACAAACCAAAATAGGCTTGAAATGAAACACATGAGAATAATATAAAGATAAATAACAAAGCACAAGCATATAGTGTCAAAGACAAAAAAGAGAAAAGGTAAAAATAAAAAATTTAGATCAAGCTTCATTTGTTTGTCCATTGTGATGTGGATCGGATCTAAGTTGTTTTTCTAAAAATTGCAAGCTCACTTAGAGGCAATGAAACTCCTGGATGTCCACTAGGTGAGGATCTAAAAGAGGTGAGACACATACACACATGGCCGGTATGCACTCACACTCACACGCAAGTGGCTAAGGGAAATTCATGTCATGGTTGGGCTTCCCATCAAACCATACCAAAGTTATACCCCCTAATAACTTTAATAAGGTGCCACACAAAAATGGTTTTCAATCTTCATGAGGCAAGCATAACTTCATATTCTTGGATCTCATGAAAGAAGAAGATGGCTCTACAGGAATGCAAGCCGTGTTATGCAAGGTCACCATGTAACTGCAAATTTGTATATGCAAAATGCAAAGTATATTCAAAGGATTATTGCTTAGCTCATGCAAGGTCTTTAACTTAGGGAAAATTATGCCTAATGTCTCCAAGAGAGGACCAATCAAAGAATATAAGATTCACAACTTAGGGGATGTAGTGTGTTGCATCAAGCCACTAAGAGGAATGCAATATACTAAGATCATGCTCTAAGGGACATTATACCCAATGTCATTCATAAAGAAAAAAAATGCATTGCATAAAGTAAAGAGATTGCACCATGAACCATGAAAAGGAAAAATTCAAAAGAATAATTCCAATGTATGCCCCCACTTTAAAGAAATTGTTGAACACCATGCTGTGAGTAATTAATTTAAAGTAGAAAATGATAAATGCAAACAAAAAAGGAAGAAATGAGAGCTAACTTGGAAAGCCCTATGCCAAGTCTTATGTTCCCAAGTGAAGCTACTTCATGCTAGAGAAAAGGAAAAGAGAGGGGTTTCCCACAAAAATGAAAATCCAAACACTTAAGGGATCTATGGATTTGGAGTTGGTATGTTCCTGCTACAATGCTTTTAAGAGAGCTCAAAACTATCATCATTCCCAAAATACACATAGAACTAGAAGAATGACACAAAGAGAGTGAAAAAAAAGAAAAATCATTTTAGGTGAACATGGAAGAAACATGAATGTCTCAATTCCTTACATCATCCCCAAAAGGAAAACACAAGACAAATGAAAAAGAGATAAAGAAAAAGAAAAGGAAAATCCTTTTGAGTCAAAATGGAAGAGACATGAATGTATCGACACCTTGTGTTATCCCCAAAAGGAAAACACAAGAAAAATGAAAACATAAAAAGTGAAAAGTAAAATATTGATGACATGGAGAAGAATGAAGATACAAATAGAGGAATGTCACAAAGAGAGAGAGAACATCAAATAGAATTTCATAGAGGATCACATCACGAACATGTAATCAGAAAAAAGAAAATGAAAGATGTAGATGGCTAGTAAGGCACATGTGAGTCAACCTAAAGTAGGTCATATGCATCCTAATCATCTTAATTGTATACTAAAGGTGGAAAACTAGCTAAAGGAACAATAGAAAGTGTCAAACTAGGGCCTTCACCAAGTTCAACACTCTTCTCAGGAGAATTTTCATTTAAGCTCATGGAAGAGGAAAACAATGTATTCAATTCATTATGCACCTCTTCATCAATTTTAGCAACCTCATCATCATCATCTAAGTTAATTACAACAAGAAGTCAAATAATAATGTCTAAGTAAGGGTTCAAATCTTGTTGTGGTCATTGTATTGGATTGTTTTGTTTTGGGGTTAGAATAGAGTCATCGTGCATTGCTTCAATCAAGTTTAGCTTTTGATTTTATTTGTTTAATTCTTTATGTAACCTATGAGCAAGGGCACAACATCGATGCCTACACTTTCTAGCACCTTTGTTTTCTTTAGTTTGGTTTTCAAGATGCATTTGTGTAGGAGTGGGTTGATCAACCATAGGTTTCTTTTCTTCCCTAAGGGGAGGAATGGAAGGAACCACAAGGGGTTGTTCAACCACTTTCTCTTTGACTTTGTAAACTTGTTTTATTCTAAGAGGTATGATAGGATTGGTTTCGTTATCTCTTGGTATTTTGTATGAGGTAGGTGAAGGTTTTATCTTAGGTTGGTCTTGGTTGTTTGGAATTTTTTTAGACCCAATCATGGTTTCATCTAGGATAGCAAGCTCAATGGTGGGTGGGGACATGTTTTAGAGGGATAGTTTTGCTATCTTCTTTGCCTTGAAATTTTGGTAGAACAAGAAAAGTAAGTCTTCTCATGGTTTTATAGGTTCTATAGGCTCAGGCCAAAAGAAATCTAAGGAAAGGTTTCCTTTGGAGAATAAAGTGTTAAAGCCACTATGGTGGACAATGAATATTTCATTTTCAAAGGGAAACTTTAAGTATTTATGTATGATTCAAGGTATTTCATTCATGGAGAAAATCCATGGATGGCCAAGCTTCACACAAAATTAGTCTGACTATGGGATGATCAAAAATTAGATGTCTAATGTTTTTGGTCCTATTTGTAATGGTAAGGTGATTGATCCCATCGTAGGGAAAGAAAAACCATTATGTTTCTTGATCCATTCTTTTGGTTTATCGTATATATCTTGATAGAGTTCATGTAGAAGTAAGAATTTCTCAGTGATCACGCTCTCTCCATAGGTATGATCTATTAGTATCCCATTAGTGGGATTATCATAGATACAACTAGTTATGTAAAGAGGACCATTGGGTGCATGTTTAAGTATATATTTAGAGGTGAAAGCAATGTCAAGAGAATTTTTTAGGTTATCCCTTATGATGTTAAGTTTCAACCAATGCAACCAAACCATCGAAATGATTTTGTTCTTGTTGATCATTATCCATAGGAATTTTTTGAATTATATCTATTTTCTCATCATCTATGTCGACATTCGCCACATCAGTCTTTGTAGTATTGCTAGCTTTGACAATGAAATATTGTGTTTAGGCATAGGGTTGGTAAATATTTTTATGTTTTTGTTGGGTGGGGAAACAAACTTATTTCCTTGATCATTAACATCTCCAATGGAAATACAACTAGAATCAATGAGGTCTTGCACAAGATGTTTAAGATGCTTACAATGTTCTGTGTCATGTCCATTTTGTCAATGATAGTGGTAATAATAATTTGATCTAAATCTTAGGGGTAAAGGTTTATTAGGATTGGTTGTTTTGATGGGATGCAAGGTAATAATATTTTGTTCTATGAGTTGTGATATTGTGTTATGAAGGGTATCAAGTAAGGGAGTGAATTTTATTTTTAGGTCCCCATAGCTAAAGGGTATCACGACTTTAATAACAACTACTTGGTTATTGGAATTCTAAGCTGTTTGTTGAGGGGGATTAAATTGAAGGAACCCTTTGTTCTATTTTCTAAAAGGTTGGGAATTTTTTTTCGTTTACAGGCTTGGGTTTCTCAATTCGGCTAGAAGTGCATTTTGTATCTCGACTACTAACCGAATTTTAATAATCATGGAGGGTAGTAGACAAGTGCATGAAAGATGGGAATTTCATCATGGTGAGCTTATCATGAATATTTCTTTGTAAATTTTCTATGAACATGTTTTGAAGATGAGGGTCGGGGACCTTGACATCAATTTGGGAATAAAGTGATTGATAGTGTGAGATAAAACTAGTTATCTTTTCATCTTATTTTTTCTTACATCTCATGAAATTGGCCAAGGTCATCTTAGGAGTGATATGCACTTGGAAATGGTTTACAAATTCCTGAACAATTTCATTGAATGAATGAAATGAGTTGTTTAGTAAAGAAGAAAATCATTGCAAGGAAGTATCTTTCAACTACCTAGGAAAAAGATTAGCCAAATGTTTATCATCAAGGACAAAGTCACTACATAAGGGAGTATAAGCATTAACCTAGTTAAAAGGATCTCCCTTTCCTCCATATTTCTCAAATCTAGGCACCTCTACACCTTGTGGCATCGGTGTTCGTAATATCTCTAAGGACAATGGACTACTTTTGACATAATATGTAGGTGGGCCATTTTGGTTTTGGTTGATGGTGGAATTTTTTTTTTAAGGGATGAAACGGTTTGGAAGAGTTGATTTATGAGAGGGTCATTACTTGTGTTATGAAATGGAAGTTAAAATGGTGAAGGGGTGCATGTGTTTGAGGGACAAGTGAAAGGAATGCTTATAGGTAGTAAGGTAGTAGGAGATATGATATGCAATGCCACAAAGGAACTAGGGATGCTAGCAAAAATACCCAAGGAAGGAATCACATTACTAGTTTGTTGCATTGTTGTTGTGAATTGAGGGTTTGTATAGGTAGGAATTGAGGAAATTGTTGCGGGAGGAGGAATTTGAGTTCCTCCTTGGATTTTAACATTACTTGTAGGTAAAGGACAACTAGTGGTTGAGGTGAGGTTTTTTCCAAATATTTGAATTATGTTGTGCATAAGGTCAAGTCCATCTTCACTTTCAAGCATGCGGTGAATGTTGTCTATAGTAGGGATGGTAGTAGTTGAAATGTTGTCATTTTGCACTTGACTTTGTAGGTTTTCTAGGTCTTCATGAATGTGAATTATTTTTTCTTGTGGGACATTATCAATCATTGTTTCAACTTGCATCACACTACTTGAAGGTAAAGAGTTGTTAAGGGTATTTTCCATTCCCAGTGTACTAGTGTCAATACTAGGAGTGAAGGAACTAGATAACCCAAGATCCACAACAATTGTGCTATCACAGGATGAAATAAGTCTCAAACTTTGTCTTACTACAGTATTATCAATAGGAAACCAAATACTCATACAAGGCCTAATAAATGCAAGATGAATGCAAATACAATGTAAGCTAAGAATAATGAAATGCTTATAATAGAAAATTTGGAAAATCAAACAGAAAGGCAATAAAAAAAACAAAAACTTAGAAACAGACCTTTAAATGCTAGAAAATGCAATGTAGAGTCTACACTGGGACTGATTCACCCAAGGTGACGAATGACTACCAATGATTTTTTTTTCAAAATTTTCAAAACTTTTAAGTTGAATTTTATGCTTTCTATGTTTTATGATTTGTATCTTGGATGCAAATGCAAATTTTGTTTCATTTCCAATGAAATTGGATGAAAAAAATAAAGTTATATGAGCTTTCACTAATGCAAAATTAGAAACTGTAGAATGTAAGTTAACTAATGCAAATCCTAATGCAATGTTAATGCAAGAAGATCTACGATGATAATTCACTCCAAATTGGAATTATGATGTTCTAAATGTAGGTTCACCAAAATGAAAGGTGGAAAATTGTTTTGCTTCTTCTAGGGTTTTGGACCTAGAATGACAATCTTCACTAACTTTCACTCAAGAACAAACCTGCCCTTGAGATCTTAATGCAAAGGAGAAAGAGATCATGCTAGAGGATTGTTCTAGGGGTTGAATAGAAACTAATAAGGGGTTCACCACCAAGTAAGAACTTGGAAAGATAATTGAAATGAAAGTTGAAACACTAAACCCTAATTCAATGCAAACCTTCACTAAATGATCTAGAAATGCAAATGAAACAACACAAAAAACTATAGAATGGAATATGTGCACCTAGAAATCTAGAGAAAGCTAGAAGGAGGTCTAAAAATTTGGAAAATATGATTTTAATGCTGAGTGGGACTCATTCACCAAGCTGGGTGAATCAATCCAGATTCTGGGTTTCAATGTGAGAACAAGAATTTTCCAAATGGGTACCCAAATCTACACAAAATTGAAATTTGACTGAAACTAGGACTCATTCACTAGAAGCGGCGAATCAATCCAGTTAGGGTTTTCTAAAGCTTCAAATTTTGATCCTACTCTTTTCTATCTACTATATCCTTCTTAATTAATTTTTGGATCTGAAACCCTGATTTGCAACCTGTAGGTGTTCTCCAATGCTTGATGATAACTTTGACAACTTTTCTTCAATCTTTCTCCTTAGGAAATATACAACCTAGACTAGTAAATCACACTCAATGTAAAGGGGAAAGTGTTGTTGGGTTAGTGGATAGGGGTTTTCCTTGGTAAAACCTCATTTTGGTAATCAAACCTTGAAGTAGAATGAAATGGAAATGGAGAATAACAAATGAACAAAGTATGATGTTGCAACTAACCAAACCCTAGCAATGAGGTGTTGCAAACATATGTGAGATGGCTCCAATGGATGTAGATCTTGACTCTTGCTTGAAGGTGATAGATCTTGAATGAAATGCTTGCTTGAATCATAAACCCTACATCAAATTGTTAGCTCCAAGAAAAACATGATGCACGAAATCTTTGATATGATGATTGATGCTGAAATGCTACTCTAAAATGCTTGATAATCTTCCCTTGAAGACTCTTGAATTTTCTTGTGAATTGAAACTTACTATTAGGATGCTCATTCAACTAGCTAGGTGAAAAATGGATGAATGAAACTTGTATTTATATATAATTATTGTAATTTCATAAAATTGCACCCCTTGCAATTTCATATACATTCTTGTACCTACTTTAGTGGCCACTCCCTTAGCACTTGTGTAGGTTCATTTTAGCCTCTACATAAGCCTTTTTTCCCTTCTTAGGATGCTCAACACCCCTTTTCAACAACTACAAATTTGTGCTTTTCTTGTTCATGTCCTTTTGTAGCATGATGTGTCTAGACACTAGTGTATCACACAACCTTCCATGCACCACGCTAGTTTCCTATGATGTTTCAACATTCAAACTACTGTTTCCATGCATTTTTTCCACTTTTCACCTACTTTTGTCAGTGGTAATGGCCCAGGATGCCTTGTAACCACCTAGGAATATTCTTTTACCTCTTTAAAAGTCATCTTTTCAACTCATTTGATCTCTAGCTTAACCTCTAGCTTCTTTCCAACCTTGGCTCTACAATTTTTGTTATTTTGCTTGCACAAATCCATAAATCTTGCTACAGTGGATTCAAGCTCTCACATTCTCACAACACCCTTTGTAGCTCTTGATTCTTGTAGCTATCCCTCCTTTTAAAGCCTTGCAATTAATACTTCACTTATCTTGTGCTTGCCAAAATCTCAAGATTTGTCACATCCTCTATCTATTGCATCCTTACTTCATGATATGAGTTCTCCTCCTCAAGTGGGAATTTCTTTTATCACTCATATTTTGTGATACAGGTTCTACTCCTCGAGCAGGGATTTCTTTTATCACATCACATTTTCTTACTTTTCTCACTCTCTCTTTCTATCTGGTTGTTTGTGGAGGTGGGAACACCAAAATGGGGATTTGACTAAGGAAAACCCCTATATAGCCCCAACATTTTCTCCAAATCTTATGCATGTAGGTTTGGAAGACATTCATGTGGTGGAGGCTTCATTACTTGGGTTACTGTGAGAAGTTTCTCTCTTATTCTCTTACTTTATCATTTCTATTTCACTTTATTTTAGATCTATTACATTCTATTAATTTATCACATTTTGTATGTTCTTAACAATTAGATTGCTAGTAGTCATTTAACTATTTTCTATGATAAACTCGCTTTCTAGTCTGTACGGATGCCAGGATGCCAAAAAGACCCTAGTGCACTACATTGTCATCCTAGATCCATGTTGTCATCCTTTGGCTGAGAGCTTGTCAGTTTGTCCAGAAAATATTCATGACCTTATTTTTCTAATTCTTTAACTCTCACATTATTCCTTGAGGTAGTTTAGGGAAGTTCACTTCATGAGGCTCTTTGAATGAAGAGAACTCGTGAGCCGCAAATCCCCCTTCTCTACATTTTGGTGAACCCAATGTGAAGAATTTAATATCTTAACTTATTATTTGCAAAATGAATTTATTACCATCTTTTGTTAGTTTAGTATCTCATTTTATTCAAAGTGTTAATGATGTTCCATTTCATGCATGTGATAGTGACTCAGCTTTTCCTATGTCAATTGGAATCTTTGATCATTCTCATGAAATTCCTCTTGTGTTAGAGGATATTTTGTTGCAAGTAGATGAAATTGTTGATACTTTCCTTAACACTACTCTAACTTCTATTTATTCCAATGCACTCTATTTTGGAGATGATGCATTCATGAATGATGAATCTCTTCTCTATTCCAATGCACTCTCCTATAGAGATGATGTATTAGTGAATGATGAATCTCCTTCCACATTTGATCCTATTTGGATTGATGTTGAGAATGTCTTCAAATAATTCTATGAGTTGTGATGATTTGGTAAATGTAATCTATGTCTTTGCTTCCCCTCAAAGGCCTAAGAGACCAATCATTTACATGACTCTGGCTAGTCCTTCTCCTAAAAGGATTTTTTCTATCAATAATATTCCATTTGATAGTGATTCTCTTGATCTTTTTATGGATCCCTCTTATAAAGTGGTAGCCCATACTTATAAGAATAGAATGAATAAAAAACCAATCCTTCTTCAAGCTCCTAAACCTACAACTAAATCACCTAGTGATTACAATCTTGTCGAGCAACTCCATGTTACTCTGGCCAAGATCTCACTGTGGGACTTGGTTCTGTATGCTCTGGTTTATCAAGGTATGCTTCAGGAAGCCTTGTAGAAGATCCTCTTGCCTTTTTTCACTAGGGCAACAAATTTTGATGCCTTGATAGCCCATACTCATGCAAATCTACCGAATATTATGTTCTATCCACAAGAACTTCCACCTCCAGATGTACAAAAGCAAGCGGATCCTCTAATGATTATACTTAACATTAATAATATTGGCATTAGACATACTCTTGTTGACTCCAGTTTGACACTCAATGTATGTAGCATTGATCTATTGTCTAAGATTAATATTGATTCATCTTCTCTTAATGCTTCTTCTATCATTGTTCATGGGTTTGATAATGTTGATTGACAAGCTTTAAGCACAATAATCTTGTCTTTGAGGTTGGGACCCATTACTATACACACCCTTATATATGTTATGTCATAAAAATTACCATATAACCTTCTTCTTGGTAGACCATGGATTCATGCTATGGGTGCAGTCCTATCTACCTTGTATAAATGCATTAAGTTCATTTGTAAAAACCAAATAGTCACATTGAAGGTTGACCATGAGGCTATATGCCTATGTGAAATGAAATTTTTTAGTCAAGCTTCGGTTGTGCCTACTCTTATTCCTTTAGTTTCTTCCAATGTGTTGATGTTTACTCTAGAAATAACTACTACAAAGGGTACTCTTGAGATACATGTCCCTAAAGAAGATCTTTTGAAGCAAGAAATATTGAGTTTTCTCCTTTTACCTCTTCTCAAGAGAATGCATGTCTTGGTAATGATTAGGGTTCTCTAGACTTTATGAAATCCTTCAGTGGAGAAAATAATGTCGCAATGATCCACTTAGACCTTCCAATAAATTCATCCAAACCAGCTATCAAAGATGGTTATTCTTTTGTATCATGGGATAGTGTAAATTGTAATTTTCTTAGTGTTGATCCTCCTTTCGAGGAAGATTATTATGCTTCTGATAAAGAAGATAATATTGGTAGTCCTGTTAATAAGAATGATGGTGATACCATAGAGGAGCATTATCCCCATTGTTGGAACAATGCTCTATATGAAGATCATCCTCCTTCTCAAGATTTGCAAACACATTATGGCCATGGATTTAGGCTTGCCTCTAAATATGGTTATGGGCATAAAGGTTGTGGGCGTAATGAACAAGGAATTCAGGTACCTATAGAATTCATACCTTGTAAGCATAATTTAGGGCTTAGTTGCTGGAATGAACAATCTAAACGAAAGCCATGGTTGAGTAACATGAATTCTTCTCAACCTCATTCTGTTGAAAAGATTCATCCTCCATTATCTTCTATCTTTGTGCCATCTTGTGATCATTTGAGTCTTTCTCCACAGGAGAAAGGGTTGCTTCCTAATCCTTATTCTTTATTTGAGAAAGAGCATATTTTTTTGTAGCTTCTAAAAGCTCACTTAGTTACTCTTCCTCCTACATGTAAGAAATTTCATGAGCATGATAAATAATAACATTCTTTCTGTGATTACCATTGAGTTCTTGGCCATTCCACCAGTGAATGTAAGGCCTTGAAGGATAAAATACAAGAAATTTGTGATTCTAGTGCCATCAAACTCCTATTTGATTGATACACCCACCTTTTCTTCGCATGAAAAGTGATATCAAGGTTTATCTCTATCTTGTATGTTATAAGTATCTTGCATGGTTCTCCTCCCCTATATGCTAGGGGTAATGATAATTTGTTTTGGAGATGTGTGTCCTTCTAACGGACCCCATCTCTTCTTTTTCACTTTCGATGTAGTCATGGTAGGAGGGTCCTCAAAGAGAACTATCTAGATAGTGCAACAAGAGTCGCACAATGAAAGAAACATAAGGAATGGAGGAAAAATGAAGATCAAAATATTCTTATTATCTGAAATATCAGTTGTAAATAGCCAACAAAATTTGAGCTTACAAATTCAGCTCATAGGACTGATACAACATGCTCACTTATACAACATTTTTATTTGCTCCTTAACATGAGAAAAAATATTACTTATCAAATCTACATTAACCTACTTCATTGACTTCTACCATTCTAATGATCTAATACAAGCTTTATATCATATCCACAGATCTAGAAACTTTTGTGTTAGCCAAAGATCATTACAATCTCCAATGAAATAAAATGTAACGTGGGCATCAATAGGTTGGCCTCAAATTTGAATTACTTCATGACAAATGCATAGGATGAAGTGTGGACCTATAATTAAGGTCGAGGAAACTCCGCAAAACAATTCTAATCACACTATCGAGATCTATAAGTTACAGGAAAGATCCATGAGCAATCAACTAGCTAATAGTTAGAAAATTATTCTGGTGGCAGTTCTAGAAATTGTCACTCAATTCGGAAGTGATAAATTTCCAGATAAAGATCCAATCACACTCAAATCTTGGAAAAAGGAAAATTAGCATGCCCATGATTAAAACATAGATCCACATGATATGGTGAGAAAGTATGATGAATCTGCGAACTTGAACCGAACAAACAACTAAACAAGAACAAAAATTGAAATGAAATATTTTTGGTTGATGCAAGATTGCCACAACCCAAGGATGCTCTTGCATCAAATACCCCTGGTGAGAATAGATGTTCCATGAGAGGAAATCATGAACTGATAGGGCTTGGGATATAGATCCCATGCTCATTCATGATCCAAATGTATTCTTTGTCCATACTTTTCTTCCTCCTAACCTCTTTTCTTTCCTCTGCTAGATTCTTCAACTTCTTCTTCTCTTCACCTTCTTTTCCCTACCTCATATCTACACATGGTAATAAGGGACATTTACCACCACTCACTTAGTCTACCTCTTCTATGAGACTTCACCTTATCTACAACCAATATATTTTATTGCATAACTCTACCCCTATATCCTTCTGGTACCATCTCGCTCTCAGATTTATCCACAAGGTTCCTCTTCAAATCCATGCCATCCTCCAATACAGTTTCCTGCATCCTACTTCTCAGCACTACAACTCTTCACAAGACTCAAGTTCCTCACTCCCTCCTCTTTATTCTTCAAGGAATCGAAGGTAAAAAAATTCCCTCCCTTATCTATAGTAATAAAATTGTGTCTGCAATCATATATAGCTCCTCTATGAAACTACCAAGGTCTACCCAATAGAACGTGACAAACACTCATAGACAAAACATCACACAAGACTTCATCTCTGAAAGGGCCAATATTAAAATTCACCAAGCATTGCTCTTTCACCTCCACTATGTGATTATCTTGTAACCAACTTATCCTATAAGGACAAGGATGCAGAAACCTCTTCAAACCAAGTTTCTCCACCATATCCTCATATACCAAATTATTAGTACTACCACTATCCACAATAACCTTACAACACTTACCTCCTGATTTGCACATAGTCCAAAAAAGTTTCTTCCTTTGTGAAGTCTCAGTCTCTTCTCTTCTCTGCCTCATCAGGACTTTCCTAAGCATAAGAGATTCTCCTTGTTTCAATTCTATCTCATCTAGTGCTCCAATTACTTGCTCTTCATGTGCCATGAAACTCTTTTTACCAGTTCCTCTACTTGATCCTTTAGAACACTCAAAAGATTGATGTCCAGTTTCTCCACACTTGAAACATTTACCCAAGAATTCCTTGTTTTCATTTCCTCTCCTTTGTGTCCTCTGATCTAATTCTTTACTCCACTTAGGTCTTCATTCTTCTTCACTTGTCTATTTCTCCTTGTTGTTGCTCATCTACTTTTCTTTCCCCCTGGGGTTATTCTATTGTCTTTTCTTCACTTTATCTTCTTCCTTAAGAGCATATTGGAAGGCATCCTCAATTGTGGAAATCCTTAACATGCTCATCTCATCTTGAATGTTAAATCTAAGGCCATTTATATTCCTTTCCAATTTTTCCTTAGTCATCTCTCAGTGCCCATATTTGATTGTCATCTTGTAAAATTCCTCGGTATACTCTTTCACACTCATGTCCTTTTGCTTCAGGTTCTACAACTTCTTGAACAATTCCAACTCATAGTATTCCAAAATGAATTTATCCTTCAACCTTGCAACCATCTACATCCACCGAGTGATTCTTGTTTCACCATTTTCCACTCTATCCTTCTACAACTCTTTCCACCATAAATAAGCATGCCCTTTCAACTTAGTTTATGCCAGCCTAATCCTCAATGGGTTAATAATATCTTCAAGCTCAAAAATAGTCTTCCAACTCTCCTATTTAGTCTATCAAGTCTTTTGGATTCAATGTACCAGAGAAGTTAGAAACCTCCATCCTATGACTTTTACTCACTTGTGCCACTACTCTCAATCTGCTTCAAATCTCATTCCTCATCTCATTTCTAAAGTTCTCCATCATCTGCTCCATTCTTCTAGGATTCATCCTTCTCGGCGACATCTCTTCCTCTACTCGGTGAAACTGCCTCAACTTGATAATCTGACTACAAGGTTTCAATTGCCTCTCTCTCAATGATCTATTGAACACACTTATAGCCTGCCTCAAACTGGTGATTTATTCACTCAAGGAATGCCACAAGGATCGCAATCCACTCAAGGTTTGCAACCTTCTCTAATACCATCTAATGTATTCATGGTGGGAGGGTCCTCAATGAGAACTATTTGGACCATGCAACAAGAGTCACACAATAGAAAAAACACAAGGAATGGAGGAAAAAATTAGATTAAAACATTCTTATTATCTGAAATCTTAGTTACAAACAACTGGTGACATCCAAGCTTACAGATTCAGCTCACAGGCCTAATACTATACACACATAAAATATACTGATTAACACTGCACATTTGATCCCGACCACTAACATCGCTTCATCTTGAATCATCCCTTAGTCTAACCATTTAATCAAATACCTTTATTTGATTAAATTCATCAATATTCCACTCCTAATTAAATAAATCATTTATCTAATTAAGTCATCCTTTCTTGTTAATTAAATCAATCAGTCTAATCTAATTATCCCTATTTAATTAAATAATCAATTTTATTCGACTAAATCTCTAAAGTTCATCCATTAAATTAGGTAAATTAAAACCGTATTTGATTTAATCTAACTTCATCCCCTTGATTAAATAAAACAAAAATCTTTATTTAATCTTGAAACCATATTCTTCTCATATTTTGAATTAAATCAATCCATAAATCTAAATCAATATGTCACATCATTCTAATCTCTTATTAAATTAATTAACCTTGATTAATTTAATCTCCTCTCATGTCCCATCCTCTATCTTTTGCAACTTGCACAAGAAAATAGATTTAATTCATTTATTAAAAACTCTATTTTCTCTCAAAAGGCATTAAAAAAAGGAATATTCTTCAAATTTGAATTCAAAATCCAAGTGGACTTTGTCCTTCCAACAAGGAATTTACTCCACCTAGAAATTCCTTTTGCCTTGAGACAAGTGGCATTCAATGCAACTTCTTTCCCTCTTACATGTCATTTCAACAATTTCAAAATTCAAATATATGCATTTATTGACACATTCTTTAAAACTTGCACATCCACCATCCATTCACATATTTACAAATGGTACTTTTTCATTGGTTGATTCTTAGTCCCACATTGCTCTATTTTGGACTTCTCTTCAACTTGAAATTCTATGAATAAGAGGCTTCATCCCTCATTTGATCATCCACAACTTGAGTAAACTTACTATACTCAAATCTTTAGCAATATTCATCCATGTCATTGAGTCTATAGTTAGGTTATGTAGGTTTTTATCTTGGATCATTCATCAATCTTCATCACCAAATCAACATTGAATCATTGGAGTTAGGAAAGGGCTAATTTTCACATCAAATTGGCACCAATTCCCTCAAGAGATTAAGAGTTTGCTTTGCATTAGAATAGGATTTGATATGTTTTTAGTTTCTTGTGTTCTTCATCTCATTTCCTTTCACTTTAGCAATTTAAATGAATTTCTTGAGGAATCTATACTCTAACTTGCATTTGACCTTATTAATGTGTTCATTTGTTGTGTTCTTGCAGGTATAGGATCTAGGTTCACATTTTGGCACTAGAAGGAGGGAAACCAGGAGATCAAATCACATTTTTTTGAAGAAATTTTGTGCTTTTTGGGTGATTACAAAAAACTCCACCATTGGAAGCTCAGCATCACTATTTAGCACCATTGAGAACTCAGCGTTGCCATATAGCACCACTGAGAATTTCAAACTGTGACACTTCAGACTTCCCACCCAGAATTCAAATTTTTAAACAAAACCAATGAAGCTTTCTAACCCGCTAGAATATTTTCAAAATCCAAACTACACCGCTGATCAAAATAGGGACACCTTCATGCTCATTGGTCTGGCTACAAAGTGATGCTAACTGGTATGTGATGCTATACAACACCACTGGTGACTTCAAGCTTAGACACCTTCGTGGATTGCACCACTATAGGGAACTAAAAAGTGACAAGTTATTTCTAACATGTGTTTTTATCAAATTCTGTTTATTTGGCATGTTTTCTACTTTCTTGACCTTTGTTTTTGTAGAATTTAACTGATTTTCTTGTAGGTTGAATTGGTCAAAGGTGAAGAAGAAAATAAGCATGATGACCTCATCTTGTAATACCAAGTGTTTTTAAACACTCTACTATTTGTTCAACATTCTTAGAGGATTCACTATTCCTCTTAAGGAAAAATTTGCTATCTTTCATGCTTAGGACTTACTAGCTTCATTTTGGGCTCTAAAAAGAACTCTTTAAATTCTTGTTACAAAAGGGGCTTAAAAAGAACTTTAGAACACAAAATCACTAGATTTTGTTTGGGACTAATAATTGAACAAGAAAAATCTCACACTTCATTTGGTGCTATAAAAAGAAATCATTATTGCTTTTGTTGGATTAAAAGGAACATGTGCAACTTTTCTTTGTAATTACTTACTCAAACTAATGCCATTGAAAAGACATATGTGTTTCTCTCACGCCTCATGGCGATATTGAGAATCAAAAGTATTTTTGATGGTCTTAGGGTGGGATAAAGTGATCACCTCCACATTTCAATTTGGGGTTAATATTGAAAAAAACATTGTACGAGTGTGAGTAAAATTATTGCATGTGTTCTCCCTTTGTTTCTAAATGAAGGTTGATCAAATTATGAATATGTTTACTTGCTTTTTTTTATCTTAGAGGGCCTGCCTTGGGGAAAAGTACTCACCCAAGGGAATGACTCAACTGGTAACACTCTAAAGCAAGAGTATTTCCAGCCAGGATATAAATGTGGGTATTGGAATAAACGCCAATATCACGTGGTTGGCTCTAACGAGAAGGGAAACAATGGTCTTTCACCACATTTGGTCAACTCCTATGAACATAAAGTATGAATTAAAACCCTTGTTGTAGAAAGGACAAAATCCCTATCTATTTGTTGGTGCAAGAATAGTCATTTTGAAGTCGCCCCACACTTTAACAGTCTTTAGTAGAAATGGAAAGCATGCCATGGGAGTTTCATGGGTGTTGATTATTGGCTTCCCTATATAAGTGAGTGTTGTGGAGGGGATCCAGTGGGGTCAAGCATCTAACCATTCGCTAAAGATAAGAGTAGCTAGACTTGTCCAAGTGGGGACTCAACAAATATAGTCTTTCATATCCATAAGGTTGTGCTTGTTTGAAAACATTTGGAAAACAAACATTTAACATCATCATCAAAATTTCAAACCTTTTAGGAGGAAAATACAATTGACCACATTCATGTGTTATTTCTTTCCCTTGGGATTTTATCCTTAGAGGTTTCTAAACACTTGGATTTACATCTCAATTTTCCTACTAAAGTTAAACAATAGGTAACCCTTGCCTTGATTTCATCAAAATTTCACATAACATACTTTGTGGGATCCGAAGAAATTTGGACATTGGAAATCTAGTTTGGAAGACTAATCAAAGAAGTGTTTGTGGTAAAACAAAATCACTAAGCAAAATTGGCTCTCACACATGTGTTAGTTCCTCATGATTTCCAAGAAAGTTAAAATCCCAAAACAAAAGTCCTTAAGCCAAAGTTCAAAATTTAGAAGTCACACTCAAAAGGTCATCAAGAAATACATTCAGAAGTTCAATCAAAAGCAACATATCAAAATAAGAAAAAAATTCACAAGGTTCTATAGACTCATTCCTTTGAACAATCTAGAAATGTATGCTAAGTTTGAACCACTTCTTAGTTATAGAGGTCCTTAAAAGTATTGTATGTTCTTCAATACCAAGGTCTAGTAAACAAGTGTCTTTTTAGGTACATTTTAGGATCAAAGTCAAATCTTTGTCATTCATCCTTGAACATCAAACCAAAAATCATCTCACCATCATCTTTTGAAAAAGCTTGAAATAATCCTCCATGCTAGGCTTTTTTGGCAAAAAATCAAAACCATCAAATCCTTGAAGACAAATTCTTGAAATCTTTACATCAAATCATCTTTGGCTAGGTATATGTAGATGCATCCTTTTGCATATGCTTAGTCAAAAATATCTAACCATCTTGTTTAGCAAGGTATATGTAAATGCATCCTTCTTCATATACTTGGTTTAATTATCATCTTGTTTGAATAGGTGTGGGTAGATGCATCCTTCTCCCTACACACATTCAAATTATCATCCTTTGAACAGATTTACCCCCTAGATAATCATCCAACATCTTAGGGTCTATTTGTTCATAAATCCAAAAGAAAACCCAAAATCAAATCAAGTTCAATCCAAAATCCAAAAACAAATCCAAAAACAAATCCAAAAAGTCCTAAAATGTCTAGCATCCCCTCAAGACTTCTCAAAAGTTCAAACATCCACATCATCCATCTTTTACATCACCCCCATCATATCACCTTTGATCCTTGAAAAAATACTGAAATTTCTCTTTTTGTGCCTAAGATTAGATCAATCCAAAAATAATTAGAGATTCATCTCCCATATTCTTCAAAATTGATCTCTATTTTATGGTGCAAACTAGATCTCAACACAAGAGGAACATGGAAGCCAACAAAGAAAAATCCACTACAAGTGATCTAATTCAAACAAATTCTGAAACAAATCTCGTTGAATCAAGTAATCCTTTAATCAACTTTCCTACATCATCACAAAACCCTCAAGAGTAGGTAGAGGATCATACCAATAATACCTTTGGAATGTCATATGAGGAAATCACTGAAATGATTCAAAATCTGAAGAACCAAAAGATTATCAACATCATGATGAGATTCAACCCTTCACTATACATGCTCAAATTAGCAAAGCAAGGGACTAAACTACCTTCTGATTTCAACGTGAGCTCTATAGTGGAACCATCTTTAGAGGTCATGCCTCCAATTTCATCCACACTCCCCATCTCATCTACACCCCCATCCCAAAGCATCACTCAAAACATCTCACAAATCACAACATCTATTGCTCCAACTCAACCTAGTGTTAATAATGGAAGTACATTTCTAATTGCCATTCAAACACACCCCCTTGTCAATAATCAAGACTTGGATGCACACACCATTTTGGGGAAAAGCATACCCCAAAATCCATTACATAAGTATACCCCTCTAAGTTTCCATAATCCTAATGATCCATCATCATCATCCTTCTGTACAACACCCAAAACCTCTTTCCCGATAACCTCGCAAGGAGAAGGTGACATGTTCAAACCAGAGCGAATTTTAAACACTACACCATTTCCTCAAGAGATCACATATGTCACATTTTTACCACTTCCACCATTGCCATCATATTCCACACCACTTCTTGGCTTAGGGATTCCCCCTTTACCAAATACCAATCAAAGCATGATGCCAAACTCTCAAAACTTGTCATTGATATTGCAAAAATAGATGACAACTACACAAGCAATCACCATGTCATCAATCACCCCCCTAACATCTCAAAACATGATTTCTTAGGGACCAACCACATCGATCACACCATCCACCACTCAAACCCCAAACATGACAACACCTCTCACCACCATAATGAGCACCATTCTGAATCCACCACCAAGCTCCAACATATCAAGCCAATACAACATGGCATTGCAAGCTACTCAAAAATCCACCTATCAAAAGGCATTTCTGCAAGTACAAAAACAAGCTGCACAACTAGCTGCTCAACAAGCTACACAAATAGTTGCATAGCAAGCCGCTCAAGCTGCTCAAGTTTCCCAAGCTACATTACAAGCACAACAAACTACCCAAGCCTGGATCATATTGAAAAGAAACAAGCCACACAAGCTCAAGCTCAAGCTCAGGCACAAGCTCAAGCATGTGCTCAAGCTCAAGCCCAATATCAAGCACAACAAGCACAAGAACAAGCGTAGTATCTTCCACACCAACACACAACACAACAACAAGCATATCAACAAACACTAAATAAATATCAAGAACAACAGGAAGCAACCCAATTAGTAGCTCAACAACAAGCATTGTTAGCACAACAACAATAGGTTTAGCAACAAGCAATCTTGACATAGCAG
The DNA here is from genome assembly GCA_007258455.2 of Sequoia sempervirens. NCBI lineage: Eukaryota > Viridiplantae > Streptophyta > Pinopsida > Cupressales > Cupressaceae > Sequoia > Sequoia sempervirens. The sequence continues at coordinate 5,345,300 of VDFB02256132.1, forward strand.
CAACAATACCAACAACAAGCAATTTTTGATACAGAAGCAAGTACAAGCATACATGGATCAACAAAATGTGCAAATACCACCAATAAACACATCAACCAATCCACCCATCACACCCACAAGTGAACCACCTCAGAACACTTTCATCCCACCTCCTGATCCATAAAAAGATTTCGCAGCACAAATCAAATTACTCTCACAACAAGTGCTCGATCTTCAATCAGGGCGAACCACGAAAACATACAGCAACTTATGTCCTTATCTATTTGACAAGAGCCTTGTGATGAAACCATTACCAAATGGATTTGAGATCCCTAAGTTTGACAAGTACTGTGGGATGGGAAACCCTGAAGATCACATTAGGGAATTCCAGGTTCATTGCATGGAAGTCCCATATGACGATACCTATCTGATGCAGCTATTTTTTAGGAGTTTGGCTGGCCATGCCATGGAATGGTTCTCTCACCTACCTTTAGGAATCAAAACATTCCAAGAAATCATAGATGCATTCATCAAAAACTACGCATGCAATATCACCATGGATGTCAGTCTTGAAGAACTATCAGCTTTGAAACAAGGTAAGAATGAATCATTTGCTTCATTCCTACAATGATGGTGATACAAGGCCAATCAGAGAAAATGGGTCATGCTCGAGGAACAACATGTGTGCACTATCATATCCAACCTTGACGGCCTCTTAGCATTCCATCTCAAGGTCCAAGGGATCACCACATATGACTAGTTGATTTCAAAGGCACTCAGCATCGAATGAGCCCTTATGACACAACCTAGAGGATGAACTGCATATCCTAAACAACAAAATAATCGCCCACCCACCAATTACAATAACAAACCTTGCACATGGGAAAGAAACAAAAATGTTACAAACAATGGTCTCATCAATGAAAAAGTTGTCATCAATGCCTCTTAGTAAAGCACACCCACACCATAACAACAAATCCAAAACCATCATCAAAACAACCATACAGCAAACACAACAACACAACAACCAAACAACCAAGAAATCAATAACATCAATGACCAAAGAGGACCGCCCCAGCAAAACAAGAACTTCACCAAATGAAAGTACACTGCCCTTGGGGAACCACTTGAAGTCATCATGAAGAAACTAATAAATGAAAACCTCATCAAGATTCCCACCTATGAGAACTACTAAGAACTAGATGTAAAACCTCCTTGGTAAAACGGAAATCAGCTCTGCAACTTCCAAAAAATCAATGGGCACACCACTAACAATTGCATGAGGTTAAAGAACATAATCCAAGACCTCATTGATCAAAGAATCATAAATGTGGAACAACCAATAGGAAATTAGAACCTCAAAATATACATGAATCTGATGCCTAACCATAACAATAAAGGGAACAATAACACTAATAAGGGGAAAGGAACCTTCAAAAATGTGAATCATGTGTATGAAACTGTCGTCACTTCCCTAGATGAACATTGTGTAGTAGTCACTATCAAAGGAGCTCGGGCCAATTGTGGAGTCATCACAAGAGGTGAAAAAGTTACAATTACAGGATCATCTCAACTAAATAGAACTTTCATGTCCAATTCAAGATTTGTTCCCAATGGTTACAATGTCCTTGATTAGCTAGAAAGAAGCCCAACACAAATCTCCATCATGGAGTTATTAAAAATATCATCCGCCCACAAGAAAATCCTTGAGGAAGCATTGGCTTCATGCACTGTCCCTGCAGATCTTGATGTGAAACAATTCCAAGCTATGGTCGGAAACATCATTACCCTGAATCCCCTTACATTCTCTGACCAAGATTTTCTTGGTCAACCATCTCATAACTATGCACTCCATTTAGGTCCTACTGCAGAAAAGTAAAGTCAAGCGAGTCTTGGTGGATGGAGTTGCAAGCTTGAATATTTGTTCCCTCAAGCTCATTAAAAAGTTAAAAATCTCAGAGGATTCCATCTACAAAGGAAAAGGTATTGCAATAAGAGCATATGATGATCAGGAAAGAGTGTCCCAAGGTACAATCAAAATCCCTATTCAAGTAGGGCCAATTATCATGGAAACCACCTGTCAGGTCCTAGATCTCGACTTACCTGATAACATTCTCGTAAGACATCCATGGATCCATGCAATGAAAGCAATAGCATCAACCTTCCATCAATGTGTCAAATTCACATATGAAGGACAAGAGGTCACCATCCATGGAGATCCTGAACCATTCTCCTACTGCAAAAGCCTTCAAGAAAAATACTACAAAATACTTGAAGTACCTAAAAATGATGAAGGCCCATCAACACCGTACATTGATCCAGCCACTCTCTCTTCCACTTCTATGACAAAGACACCCATCATTCCCGCCATCCCAACCATCTCTGATATCAAATTCATCATCTAGGATAATGGTTGCAAAAATTATTTGACTCCCAAAAATGCCTTTGTGATAGGAGAGTTACCACAATCTCCTAGATCACGAGGATGTCTGCAATCAAATCAAGCCTCCACTTCTCAAACATCCCCTGAATATCCCAATTTCAGAAGTTGGGGAGATATCAACCAAGAAGTCATAGAGGAAGAACCATCTCATCTCTTATATCAAGATGATATCGCAACAGCTAATCTACCAATGGATGACAGAAGTAAAGGTTTGCAAATGATGCTCACAATGGGCTATGATAGAAACCAAAGATTTGGGAAAAATGGCAATGGTCTTATAATACCCCTCATTCCTAAGATGTGAATGAGAAATATTGGCCTTGAATGTACCCCTCCAAGTATAACCATACGTGAACGAGGTCCCCTAGTTAAAGCAATCAAGACTCGTTGTAAAACAACACTAGCTGAACTTCGATTACCCGTATCTATAGGTCAAGTCATAAACAACTTCACATTTGACATAACTAATGTCTATAGTAGTAGTGATGATGAGGATCCCATAACCAACCTACCTAGGCTCTTTGAGGATACCACCTTTCTCATGATCAACACCTTATCCTTTGATTCAGACCATTAAAATCATGAAATCCACCTAGTTTACCCCCAACTCATCAATTATGACCAACGAGGACCACCAATTCTTGACACATTCAAAAATAATGAGGCACTCTCAAAATTCATGGGACTGTGGGATAATATTCCATGTGGGGATCACAAAGTGGGATTCATCATTGAGCTAGATACACATGCATACTATGGGGAAATGATTGAATCGCTCAGTCACAAAAGTGAAAATTTGAGAATAATATCTAAGTCCTTGAGTGAAAACCACATTGTGGCACTCTTCAACACAAAAAAAGTAAAAAGAAAGGACACATCCAATGGTGAAAACCTCTCTAAGGCACCTAAGGATGGGGGATTCAATCTTCCTTTCAAAGCCCTTCATCAAGAAAAATCAACAGTCCTAGCATAAAAATGCAATCTAGTTAATCTAGGAACAAAAGAGACCCCACACATCACATTATATGCAGAGTCATTACTATCAAAGGAACAAGAGCTCCTAGCATCTTTCTTGAGAGAAAGATAAGTTAATTTTGCATGGAGCTATGCTGACATGCCAGGGCTTGATCCAAAAATAGCAGTTCATCACCTAGTAATATACTCTAAAGCAAAGCCCATTAGACAAAAGCTCAGGAAAATGCACCCTTAGATTTCCCTGCTAGTCAAAATGGAACTAAAGAAGCTATTGGATGCAGGATTCATTTGACCAATTAACTATCTAGAATGGGTGTCAAACCTAGTTCCTATCTCAAAACCCGATGGGGGAATCATAATCTACATAGATTTCAGAGACTTAAAAAAAACATGTCCAAAAGATGATTTACCATTGCCCAATATTGACATGATCATAGACATGATGGAAGGACATGAAATGCTTTCCTTAATGGATAGTTTCTTGGGATACAACCAGATAATGATTGCTAAAAAAGACCAACACAAAACAGCCTTCACTTGTTCATGGGGGAATTACTACTAGAATATGATGCCATTCGGCTTGAAGAATGCAGGAGCAACATACCAAAGAGCCATGACATGATCCATAAAACTATCAAAGATTATGTAGATGACATACTAGCCAAATCTAGAAAGAGGAAGGATCACATAGCAACCTTAAGTGCCATTTTTGACAAGCTAGAGGAATACAAGGTCTGATTAAATCCAAAGAAATTTGTCTTCGACATACTATCAGGAAAGTTGCTAGGATACATAGTATCGATGAGAGGTATTGAGGTAGACCCTACTAAGGTAAAATAAATCCTTGAGATGGAGGCACCCAAAACATTGAAACAATTGAGATGTCTTCAAGGTAGGCTTCAGTCCATCCAAAGATTCATAGGACAACTCATAGATAAACAAAATCCATACTCTCACCTATTTCACAAGGGAGTAGTGTACAAGTGAGATAACAAGTGTGAAGAAGCCTAAAATAAGATCAAAGAATATTTGCTTACACCACCAGTCCTAATGCCACCAATCCCAAGCAAGCAATTAATTCTCTATGTGTCAACAACAACAACAGCCCTTGGAGCTCTTATAGCTCAACATGACGAAAATGGAATAGAAAGGGAAATCTATTATATCAGTAGAACAATGGTTGGTCATGAGTTAAACTACTCATTCATTGAAAAATTATGTCTAGCAATAGTGTTTTCTTCACAAAAAATTAGACATTACATGTTGGCACACAAAATAAAAATCATTGCCAAGATTGACCCCCTCAAGTACCTACTCTCAAAGGAAATGCTCACAGGAAGGATGGCTAAATGGGTCATGATACTATCAGAGTATGACATTGAATATGTGGAGTGGAAAGAAATTAAAGGCCAAGTCATAGCAGATCAGCTTGTAGAAGGACCAATCTATTCAGAGAATCCCCTCATCTCAGAGTTTCCAGATGAATCCATCTTCAATATCAACATAGCCAACCACTATAAACTTTACTTTGATGGCTCATACACACAGCATGGATCAGGAGCTAGCATCTTCTTTATCACTCCAGAAGGGTACTGCATACCTAGATCATATAAAGTGGCATTCCCTATACCAACAACATTGTGAAATATGAGACTTTAACCATAGGTCTCAAAATAGCAGTACAGTGGCACATCATGGCTCTCAAAGTATACAGAGGCTCCAAATTGATAGTAAATCAAGTGAATGGTGAATATCAGACTAAGGATGACAAGCTTGTTGCAAATATGTGGCTCAAACATTATAGGCTAAAACCTCCATGTCTAGCTGACTAGCAAGTTTGCTTTATTTAGTTTTTACCAGGTCGCTATGACCTTGTTACTATCTTGTGATTTCTACACTGAGAAGTCCATCACTATTACATAGTGTGTTCATTGTGACCTTATAGGGCTCAGGAGACCTCTGGTCGAAACGCCATTCAATTATGTATCTGCGAGGCTCTTGGTGACTACAGGCTTCAGGATAACTGAAGGTTCTTGTGAAGAAGTCTCAGTGAAGTGTTAATCTTTTGCCTACACCATATGTATTGAAGTCTTTGGGGTAACTCTAATGATCCGAGAAGATGTCTTAGTGAATAGTGGAAGTATTGTTGATGGGGACTTATCCAAGCATTCTTTGGAGTAACTCAAAGTGGTTAGAGAAACGTCTCAGTGAACATTGAAGGTCTCACTGAAAGAAACACCTTTTGGAAGTTAATCGGTGTAGCTCTTGGCGAATGATGGTCATCGGTGGAACAGGGTGGTTTCGATAAGAAGTCCTAGTGACTTTGATGAGTGTTGCTGATGTTGAAGAATCTTCAGGGTAACTTAAAGCTATCGGAGAAACCTCTTAGTGATGGCGAATGTCTTGCCAACAGCCAATTGCTATCAAGGTAGCTCTTGGCGATAGTTGGTCATCAGAGTAACATATGGAGATTGGTATGAACTCTTGGTGATAGGTGTGAGTCTTACCAACTTCTCCTTGGTGCTCGGTAGGTATGGGGACTTCGGTATAACCTTTGATGTCTAGCTATGACCTCCTAGCGAAAGTGATAGGTCAGGACGACTACGTGATGACTCGGTGTATCTCTTGGAGCTCGATATAATATCTTGGTGACTACAGAGGCTTTTGGCGACATCGATATGAAGTATAGGTGGTATCAGTGAGACACTGTTAGTGTCTCACTGAGATGCCAGTGCATGATGAATTTTGTTGACCATCTGACTATCATACGTGGAATATCGTGGATGAATAGAGGAAGCTGAAAGTGAACCGTTAGCAGTTGGTTCATTGCGGCAGTTCTGTGAGAAAGCTCAACAATCAGGGAATAGCATGGATATAGTTGGAAGTTGCAGATGCTTGGGTGTTGGGTAGTAGTTCGATCAACAGTGAAGTGTGAAGAATTAAAACTGTATCAGTAAAGGATTTAAAATATGTAAAGGCTATAACTTGGATGTTTTCTGTTTAAAGAATGTTCATGATGAATGCTATTGTATAATGACACCAGAAAGATAAGTCTAGAATTGTATGTAATTTCAATTACTATAATACAAAGTGATTTCTCTTGGTGTGGTGGGTTTTTCTCCCGTAAGGGTTTTCCCACGTATATCTGGTGTTCATGTGTGTTTGTCTAATACTCTATTTCTATAATCTATTTCATAGTGCATTTCAACTTGACTGTAATTGAAAATTTAAAAGTACTTCTGCATTCTTTCCTGAGGTATTGACGTTAGGAGAATTGTTTCCGCATCTAATTTTCCTTACAAGTGGTATCAGAGCCTAGCTAGTTGTGTTATCCTTGGGGGTACATTGGGTTTTTTGAGTCAATACTATTTAGTGGGAGTCTTGTAGAGATTGTTATTTCTAATTACAAGTTAAGATGGCTAGTACATCTGGAAAGTTTGAAATAGAGAAATTCAATGGTAGAAACTTTGAGTTGTGGAAACTCAAGATGGAGGATCTTCTTTTTGACCATGATCTTTGGATTACTGTGGCTAGGGTAAAACCTATAGGTATGAAGCAAGAAGATTGGGACCTTGTAGATAGGAAGTATAAGGGGCTAATAAGCCTTTGTTTGGTAGACTTAGTGCTTCTAAATGTACATGAAGAGAAGACTGTGTCTTCCTTGTGGAAGAGACTGGCGTCTATTTATCAGGGGAAGTCCCTGGTGAATAAACTATTCCTGAGGAAGAAACTATACTCTTTGAGAATGCAGGAAGGAGGGTCTGTAGCTGATCATTTGAATTCATTTAACATGCTGCTTGCACAATTAACATCTATTGGTGTAAAGACTAAAGAAGAAGATTGTTGTATGCTTCTGTTATGTTCTTTGCTAGACTCTTGCGATCATCTGGTGATGGCTATTGGGATTACAACATCCAGTTTCAAGATCGAAGATGTTGTTGGTTCTTTGCTGTCAGAAGAGAGAAGAAGAAAATCTTCTGAGATGGATAAGGAGGCTCTTGCTGTTAGAGGAAGGTCAAAGGAGAAAGGAAAGAAGAAGGACAAGAAGTCCAAATCGAAATCAGAGGGGAGATCAAAGTCTCCTGGCAAAAAGTCCAAGGTGAAGTGTTGGAGCTATGGGCAACCTGGTCATGTCCGAAAGGATTGTAAAGAGGAGAAAAATAAGAAGAAGCTCTTTCGATAATGGTTCTTCTGATAGTGATGGTGATTCCTTCATTGCAGCGTTGGCTATATAGGCATCAAATGATGTCTGGCTGATTGATTTTGGAGCATTGTTCCACATGAAATCTCCCAGAGAATGGTTCACAAAGTATGAAGAGTACGATGGTGGAAAGGTGTACTTGGTGAGTGATTCTACTTTGGAGATAGTTGGCTGTGGAAGAGTCAGAATACAATTTCCTGATGGTAGAGTAAAGGGAATTAATGATGTTATGCACATACCAGGTCAGGCTCAAAATTTGTTGTCTGTTAGCAAGCTTAATGATATTGGAGTACAAGTCTTGTTCTTGGGAAGTGGCTGCAAGATGAATAGAGGTTCAATGGTGCTGGCTAGAGGTGCTCGAATTGGTACCCTGTACAAGCTGGATGCACAAACTATTCAATGTAACAGTGTCTCTTCGAAGTCACTGAAAGCTGCTCATGAAGGTAAAGAGGGATATATCCCTAATTATGTAAACTCTACGGAAGTAAAACTTCATGTAGAGAAGACTATGCTTTGGCATCATAGGTTAGGCCACATAGGAGAAAAAGGTTTAAGAAACTTGAAGAACAAAAATCTTGTTGAGGGGCTTGAAGATTGTAATCTGGAATTTGAATTCTATGAACACTGTATATATGGAAAGCAGCATCGTGTTTCATTTTATGACAGTCCTCATAAATCTTTTGGTTTGTTAGACTATATTCATTCAGATGTGTTTGGTCCAGTAGATGTTCCTTCTTTATCTAAATCAAGATACTATGTGTCGCTCATTGATGATTATTCAAGAAGAGCATTTATATATTTTGAAAAGTAAATCGAAGTGTTCAGGATTTAAGGAGTTTAAAAACCTTGTTGAAAATCAGACCGGTAAAACAATAAAATGCTTAAGGACTGATAATGGTGGTGAATTCTATTCTGATGAATTTGAAAGATACTATAAAGATCATGGAATCAAAAGACACAAGACTACACCTTATACTCCACAGAGAATGGATTTGCAGAAAGGTTCAATAGGATAGTGATGGAGAGAGCACAAAGTATGCTTAGTGGTGCTAGTTTGGAGGAGAAGTTATGGGCTGAAGCTACTGTGTTACTTCGTTAATTAGTCTCCAAACTCTACTCTTTTTGATAATACACCTTTGGAAGCATGGTCTGGTAAGAATCCCTCTCTTAGACATATTCAATTCTTTGGCTGTGAGGCATATGCACATGTGCCGGAGGTAAAAAGATCTAAGTTGGAGAACAAGGCTGTCAAGTGTATTTTTATTGGCTATAGTGCTAACATTAAAGGATACAAGCTTTGGAATCCTATTACAGAGAAGGTTGTATACTGCAGAAGTGTAATCTTTCATGATCTGAAACCTTCCACCTTGGATCTATAGTCAAAGACAAAGTCAAAAAATAGTAAGGATCTAGCAACAATTTCTCCTACACCAGAGAGAGAGGAATTGAAGATTCAAAATGTACCTGAAACTAAGGAGAGATCAAGTAGTTCTGAAAGTTCTGAAAAAGAAGAACCTCAACCTCAACCAGTGAGCAGGTCAACTCAAGAAAGGAAACAACCAAATAGGTATGGGTTCTCATTAATTGATTCTACTTGTGCCTATGCTTTAATTTCTAGCACTGATGATCCTACGACTATAAAGGAGGCAATTAAAATGTCTGATTCAAATTCTTGGTTGGAAGCCATGGAGGAAGAAATGGCATCATTAGATAAAAATGAAACTTGGAGTCTGGTGCCCTTGCCTAAAGGCAGAAAACCTGTGGGTTGCAAATGGGTATTTAAGAAAAAGATTGGTCTGGATGGCAGTGTAGAAAAATACAAGGCAAGACTGGTTGCAAAGGGTTATTCCCAGGTAGAGGGAATTGAATATGGGGAAATCTTTTTTCCTGTAGCAAAGCTAACGTCCATTAGATTTCTATTGTCACTTGCAGCAGCGTATGACTTAGAGGTTGAACAGATGGATGTGAAGACAACATTTATTCATGGTGATCTTGAAGAAGAAATCTATATGTTCCAACTTGAGCACTTTGTTGAGAAAGGTAAAGAAAAACTAGTATGCAAATTAAAGAAGTCTGTATGGGTTAAAGCAGTCACCTAGAATGTGGTACCAAAAATTTGATACTTATGTATTATCTTTAGGCTTTAGTGAGATCAAAAATTGATCACTGTGTATATTATAAAGCTGAAAGTGATCAAGTGCTTGTTATTGCTCTTTATGTTGATGATATGTTGTTCATAGGAAATAGCAAGCTAATGATTTCTAATCTTAAGTCTCAGTTGTCTGCTAAGTTCGAAATGAAGGATCTCGGTGTAGTAAGGTATATTCTGGGGATGAAGATATCTAGGGATAGGAAGAATAGAAAGCTTTGGCTCAGTCAGAGTAAGTATATAAGGACTGTTCTAAAGAGATTTTGTATGAATGATTGCAAGCAGTTAGTTGTTCCAGCCATGCAGGGAACAAAGCTATCTATTGAGGACTATCCAAAATCTCCTACTGAGATGGAGGACATGACTAGCGTACCCTATGCTAGTGTAGTAGGCAGTCTCATGTATGCAATGGTCTGTACAAGGCCAGACATTGCCCAAGTAGTGGGATTACTTAGTCGATTTAAGGAAAATCCAGGTAGAATACATTGGGATGCTGTGAAGAGAGTATTTAGATATTTGAAGGGAACTTCATATTTTGCATTGTGTTACCATGGTAATTTTTTTGAATCATAGAGGACTCTCAGCATTCATGGATATGTAGATTCTGATTGGGCAGGGGACATTGACAGCAGGAGATCCACCAGTGGATACGTTTTCATGTTGAATGGTGGTGCAATGAGTTGGATGAGCAAGCGGCAGGCTATAGTCGCTTTGTCTACTATAGAGGTTGAATACATGGCAGCTACCCATGCTTATAAAGAAGCTGTATGGTTGAAATGTTTGTGTTCTAACATTAGTTTTGATGTACGAGAAATAACAATATTATGTGATAGTCGGAGTGCCATTTTTCTAGCAAAGAACCCAACTTTCCATGCCAGAACAAAACATATTGATGTACAGTACCACTTTGAACAAGATATGGTTGAGGATGGAAAGGTCAATTTGGAAAAGGTTGATACTCTGGAGAATGTTGCAAATGCATTGACGAAGCCAGTGAGCATAGAAAAGTTCAAGTGGTGTGCTAGTTCAATGGGCCTTAGTGCGCATGATTTCCAGTAAGTATTATTTATGCTCTAGAGGTGCCTATATGATCTTCATCAAGTGGGAGATTGCTGGAAATATGTGGCTCAAACATTATAGGCTGAAACCTCCATGAGTGCCAAGTCAGTGTGACAGGTTCCATGTCTGGCTGACTAGCAGGTTTTCTTTATTCAGTTCTGACCAGGTTGTTGTGACCTTGTTACTGTCTTGCTGATTTGTACACTAAGAAGTCTATCGCTATTACATAGTGTGTTCATTGTGACCTTATAGCACTCGGGAGACCTCTGGCCAAAAGGCCATTTAATCGTGTATCAGCGAGGCTCTTGGTAACTATGGGCTTTGGGATAACTGAAGGTTCTCACTAAGAAGTCTCAGTGAAGTGTTAATATTTTTCTGACAACGTATGTATTGAAGTCTTTGGGGTAACTCTAATGATCTAGGAAGATGTCTTAGCGAATAGTGGAAGTCTTGCTGATGGGGACTTATCCAAGCATTCTTTGGAGTAACTCAAAGTGGTCAGAGAAATGTCTCAGTGAACATTGAAGGTCTCACCAAAAGAAACACCTTTTGGAAGTCATTTGGTGTAGCTCTTGGTGAATGATGGTCATCGGTGGAACAAGGTGGTTTCGATAAGAAGCCCCAGCAACTTCGATGAGTCTTGCTGATGTTGAAGAATCTTCGAGGTAAATTAAAGCTATCGGAGAAACCTCTTAGCAATGGCGAATGTCTTGTCGATAGCCGATTGCTATTAGGGTAGCTCTTGGCAACAGTTGGTCATCAGAGTAACATATGGAGATTGGTATGAACTCTTGGTGATAGGTGTGAGTCTTGCCAACTTCTCCTTGGTGCTCAATAGGTATGGGGACTTTGGTATAACCTTTGATGTCTCACTATGACCTCTTGGTGAAAGTGATAGGTCAGGGCGACTACATGATGACTCGGTGTATCTCTTGGAGCTCGATATAACATCTTGGCAACTATAGAGGCTTTTGGCGACATCGATATGAAGTATAGGTGGCATTGGTGAGACACTGTTAGTGTCTCACCGAGATGCCAGTGCATGATGAATTCTATTGACTGTCTGACTATCATACGTGGAATCTCGTGGACGAATAGAGGAAGCCGAAAGTGAACCGTTAGCAGTTGGTTCATTGTGACAGTTCTGTGAGAAAGCTGAATAGTCAGGGAACACCATGGATATAGTTGGAAGTTGCAGACACTTGGGTGTTGGGTAGTATTTCAATCAACAGTGAAGTGTGAAGAATTAAAACTGTATCAATAAAGGATTTAAAATCTGTAAAGGCTATAACTTGGATGTTTTCTATTCAAAGAATGTTCATGATGAATGCTACTATATAATGACACCAAAAATATAAGTCTAGAATTGTATGTAATTTTGATTACTGTAATACAAAGTTATTTCTCTTGGTGTGGTGGGTTTTTCTCCTGTAAGGGTTTTCCCACGTATATATGGTGTTCATGTGTGTTTGTCTAATACTCTATTTTTGTAATCTATTTCATAGTGCATTTCAACTTGACTGTAATTGAAAATTTAAAAGTACTTTTGCATTCTTTCCTAAGGTATTGACATTAGGAGAATTGTTTTCCGCATCTAATTTTCCTTACAAAGCTCACCCCATACAAGAAACTATTGGAGACTCTCAAGGAATCCTTTATCGAGATCACATTTGAGAAGATTCTCGAGGAAAAAAATAGAGTTGTTGACACCATGAAAATGGTTGGATCCCTACTAGACATCCCTCACAACATCCTAAAACATGAATTCTTGGTAGAGGAGCTTCTCGTGCCCACATTTCAGGTACCATATTCAGAATTTTTATGTGATATCGTTGGTCCTGGAGATCCCTAGTATCATGAAATTTATACCTACCTATGAATAAATGTCTTACTTTCTGACTTACCCTCAAGCTTGAAAATAAATTTTATTAAAAATTCCTCTAGGTTTGTCATCCTAGGAAATACCTTATACCGTAGAAGCATAGAGGGAACCTTATTGCACTACCTTAATATGGATGAAGCCTTGACTGCTTTAACTAAGGTACATAATGGGATTTGTTGTTCACACTTGAGTGGAATGACCTTGGCCAAGAAATTGTTGAGGATGGGGTATTATTGGCCCACTATGGAGAAAGAGGCACACAACTATGTCAAGAGGTGTCTACAATGTCAACAACATGGGGACCTCATCCATGCTCCAGCTCAAGAACTTCATCCATCATCACAGCATGGCCCTTTTCATAGTGGGGACTTGATATTATCAAAAAAATCACTCCCACTTCATCTAATGGCCACAAATTCATCGTAACCACCACTGAGTACTTTACCAAGTGGGTGGAAGCCATACCCATGACATATATAACCAAGAAGAAAATATCAAAGTTCATCTTGAACTATCTCATTTGCCACTATGGTGTCCCACAAGCCATTATCTTAGATAATGGGACACCATTTAAGAATTAGGATGTCTACAACTTGTGTGAAAAATTCAAAATCCAACATCACTTCTCCACCCCATACTATCTCTAGGGCAATGGCCAAGTAGAAGCCACAAATAAAACCATTTTAAAGATCCTCAAGAAAATAGTCAATGACACAAGTCGTGACTGGCATCTACAGCTCAATCCCATCCTCTGGGCCTATCGAACCAACATCCATACACCCACTAGCACCACCCCCTTCTACCTAGTCTATAGATCAGAAGCAGTACTCCCCATTGAGATCAAGCTCCCATCACTAAGAATATCACTGCAAAACCTCATCATAGATGAAGAGTACCAAGTATCAAAAAATGAATGAGCTAGAGCTACTAGATGAGCAGCATATAGATGCTTTAAACCATTTGCAAGTCTATCAAAATAGACTCAAGAGGAGCTATAACAAGAAAATCAGAAGCAGGACTTTCCAAGTTAGAGAACTAGTACTAAAGGAGAATCAGAAGAACGTCCAAAATCCAAACAACAAAATAAAATTTTAACCCAATTAGTTAGGACCATTTGTTATCATAGCAAGCTATAAGTCAGGGGCATATCAGTTATTAACACCCAAAGGGGAACCTTTGCAAGAGCCCATGAACAACTCTCATCTCAAAAAGTTTTATGCCTAATCTTTCAAGGTATAGAACCCAAAAAATAAAAAAATTAGAAATTTTCTTGAAAAAATAGTTACCCTAATGAAAACCTAGCAAACAGGTGTCTTGGTGACAACAAAAAAATCGAAAAGAAAAAAATCCAAAAAAACTCAAAAAAATGATTAAAAATAGTAAAGAGAAAAATTGTCCTCTAGTGAAAACCACTTCAGTGGCACTGTGGACAAGTACCTTGGTGAAAACCTGGCAAATAGGTGCCTTGTGTAAATAAGCACTTTCCATCCACTAGGATCTTTACGGCTTGTCATGCATCATCCATCAATTTTGTTTCCATCATCCATCGTATTTAGATCTCCATCCATCACCCATCCATTTGGTATCTGTATCATAGCTTGGTCTTGTGTTCATATCATTATCCCTCCTAGTATTACTTGACCCATTCCCAAGGTCAGTTTTTCCTACCTTTATCAGAGTAGTATATTGAATAATGTTGGGGTCATGTTCTCAATCAGCTCAGATTTGTGTATATTCTTGAGGTCCTAAAATCAGAAAATCCAAAAACATCAGAAAACCAGAAAATCCAAAAACATTTAAAACATATCAAAATCCAAAAACATGTCAAAAAGTCAATCAAAAAGTCAAAAAACAAACTTGTCTTGTCGAACTACGGGTCTCTAAGCCTTGAACGTAGGAAAGGTTGATCTTTGAGCATCCCCCGAGACACTTAGGTTAGTTCATTAGGAGTCTATCATAATAAAATCACATTTCATCATGTATATCATCTGTAAATTGGTCAAGTGGTCAGTCGAACTACGTGGTCTCTTTGTGTATAATGTAGGCAAGGCTAATATGTTGATCAGCCCCTAAGGCACCTAAGATAAGTCCTTAGGTTAGTCTCTTGGTCAAAATATCAGAAAACCCCAAAAATTTTGAAAATCAAAAATCAAAACATTTATAAAATCTTAGAAAATACAAAAATAGCGTCAAAATAGTTCAAAAAACTCCAAAAACATCCAAATATTTGAAAAAATTCATCTGTCTCATCTGATTTTCACCCGCAATAAATGCCGCTCATAATAAATGATCATCATCCTCAACCTTTGGTGAACCAATCAGAAACAAGTCTAGCAGGTGAAAAGTGAAAACTCAAAACGTCAAGTCTCAGGTTTAAGTCAATACATAAACAAGTTGGTCAACTCTTTATTTCAATAGCCTATCATCCAATCAATCCCATTTCAATCATCTGATAACATCATGTCCTAGGATGTATCCTTCCTACAATGGGAATTGTTTATTAGAAAGAACACTTTGGAATGAAATGATGTGCCGCCATCCACTAACATGTCCTAGGATGCATCCTTCCTGCAATGGGAATGATCTTTTGGCAATAGTTTTGGTTCTTATCCTTAAAAACACATTTCCTTTTGGTTAGTAGTATTGAAGAACATCAACTTGTTTGTTTAGTTTATCTTTTTCTTTTTACTTATCCATTTGCACTCATTCCAATAACCTCTCGATGATGTCCAAAAAATTGGATTTAGAGAGATAGGAATGGGACAACGATCATTATCTTTTGTCTATTAGTCTTGTTGGACGTTCTTGTAATATAATTTGGCGAATACTTGCTTTGTTAGATAGGTATGGAGGGTGTTTTGGGCAGCTTGTTGATTATTGCATTGATAGGTTATACCTTTCTGTGTTTTGGTCCAAGTTGTTTGAAAATTCTAAAGTGCATCCTATCAAGGTTTTCGTATGTCAGGTGTGAACAAGAATACTCCTATCTATTTTCCAAGTCAAATTCCATCACACTAAGTGCAGCACCATCTTGGTTCTTTATACCTTGATGCATCGTGCTTATGCATGTTATCAAATATAAGGTAAGTGGCCCTTTTAAAATCACAATTCTTGATAAGTAAATCATCCATTTCTCATCATCATCTCTCATAAATTTGGCTTGTTGGATCCTCTTGTCATCATCCAATTTCTTCTTTTCCACACTAACATCATGCCAGAATAGTTAATCATCATCACTAGTGCATCCATCCTGCATCCACAAACCATCAACATTTTGCACATCATCTCACATGCATGTTCATCATCATAATATATATCTATTAGTCTAAGCATCTTATAAACCATACACTTGCATAAAACATCCATTGCATAATCATATAGACATTATTGCATCATCCATATCACATGCATTGCATTATCATTTAAGTTGTTTAGGATAATATAGATTGGTTATTCTAAGCATCTTGAAAACATCTCATTTGCATCATCATCATAACCATCTATTTTGAACCTCTTTATCATGAGATCAACCCTCAAATCAAATCTTTTTGCTTGATCTCTTGAGGGAGCAATGTACCAATGTACTTCTTTCCACTGGGGCATCTAAAAAAATTAGAAATTTTTTGAATTTTGATCATGGTAAGTTTATTCTTTGAATCAACGCAACAAGTACATTGCTTCAAAGAGGGGTAAAATGTAGACATGCAAAATTAGCATCATGCATTTAACTAATTCATATCAAATTCATTCATCAAATAAATCAAGTTCATTAAAGTCTATCTCTAAAGTCATCCATTTAAATTAAATAAATCAACTTTATTTAATTTGATCCTAACAACACCCTCTTTGATTAAATAAATCAAATCTTTATTTAATTAAACTTAGAAATCATCTTTCATCTCCTTTTTTATTTAGTTTAATCTTTAAATCTAAAGTAAAAAGGTCAAATCGCCTAATCCTCTTTTAAATTAACTAAATAATGATTAAATCTAATCTTAATGCAAATCCCATTCTCTAGATTTTCCCACTTGCACAAATAAATCAAATTTTTCATTTATTAAATCCTCATTTTCCCTCAACAAGGCATCTTTGGAGAATATTCCCTCAAATTTTAATTCAAATCAAGTTGACTTGTCCTTTCCAACATGACATTAACTCCCCTCTTACATGTCCCCCACTTGGCATTTAAGTCCCTTTTTCTCCCTCCAACAAGCCAAATTTGCAATTTGAAAAGGTCAACAAATCTTATTTATTGGCACATTGACCAAAACTTGCACGTCCTCCATCCACTCACATTTGAACAAGTGGCTCCTTCCTATTGGTTGAATTTTTGTCCCACATTCACCCATTTTTCTTCTTCTCTCATAAAAATCTTCTATAAATGGAGAGGCTATCCTTCATTCTTAGCATCCATAATTTATGCAAAGTTACTCTCTTCACATTGAGAGTTGATTTTGTCCACTCCATCTTCAAGGTACTTCATTTGCCTGTAAAGGGTTGGGAAAAGGGTCACTTTTCACAAAAAAGTGACACCAATCCACTATGGGATAGGTATTCAATGTGTGTTTCATGTTTTCAATTAGTTTACTTTGCTATTTTGTTTGCAATGTTAGAAATGTTGATTTATTTCATAAGGAAATCACTCTATTTGCTTGCTATGAACTGACTTAATGCTGATATATGAGATATAAATCTAGCTTGTAGATATTTGGTGTTGTTGATATATGAGATATAACATCAGACATCACCATAGTTTAGTCATGGCTAGCGGTATTGAAGAACATTAGATTGTTTGTTTACTATATCTTTATCTTTTGATCTATCTTATTGTGCCCATGCCAAGGACCTCTCAACGATGTCCCCAATGAAGGGATTTAGAGAGATAGGAATGGGGCAATGATCATTATCTTTTTATCTGTTGTGCTTGTTGGAAATTCTTGTAATATAACCTCGGAAAATAATTGCTTTATTTAGGTATTTACAGAGGGTGTTTTAGATATTTTGTTGACCACATAGGAAGGTTTACCTTTCTATGTTTTGCTCTGAGATGTTTGAAGTACCTAAAGTACACCCAAGTATGGTTTCCATATGTCAGGTGTGAACAAGGATACTCTTATCCAGTTGTCGAGTCAAATTCCATCACACTAAATACAATGTCATCCTAGTTCTTAATACTTTGATGCATTGTATTTATGTGTGTTATTAAACATAAGATAATTGGCCTTTTGAAAATCTCAACTCCATGACAAATGTTCATCATCATCATCACCTTTCATCTTGTTGAAATTCTCTTCTTTCTTCCATTTCTTCTTGCTTTTCACACTAATAGGGTACTATGAAATTTAATCACCACCATCATTATCCTGCACCCACAAAATGTTAGCACAATGCATATCATATAGAAAAATTAATCATCTCATATGCATATAATATAGATTTATTATTTTAAGCATCTCATAATCATAAAATTGCATACACATTGGCATATAAATAAAAAATCCATCACATCATCCATATAACCATTATCGCATTATCATCATAAACATGCATATCATCCATCATTCATCCATGTCATATAGAACTTCTCATAATAACCACATTGCAAGAATTTTGCATTTCATTTTACAAATCATTCCATAGCATTATAAGCATTCAGTGCACAATTAAACAAAGCATAATAAGAACATAAGCATTATAAAACCCATTACATTAAAAGCATACATCCATCCATAATCATATCAAACATCTCATAAAAGCATTTATTATACCATTTTCACATACACATCATAATAATCATTACTCACATATCATTTTGCATATACACCATAAATAATCTCCATACCATTTTGTATAACATATCACATCATAAAGATCATCACAAGTGCATATCATACATGGAAAATCATGTACATCCATACATTCATAACCACATAGCACAATCACTACATCATCATCACCATCATAACAAAAAAGTAAATCATTGCACAAATCATCACATTTGCATCAACATACATATATATCATCTATCATCCATCCATATCGCATATCATATAAATCCATTTGCATATCATATGTCATTCATTAGAAGGATAATATAGATCTATTAGTCACATAACCATCACATAATGCATACACCATTAAAAAAAATGTATCCATCACATAACACCATAACATTATAGCATAGCATATAGAAATAGAACCATCCACAAATGCATAATAAATAAATGATAAACATCACATCATATCAACATAATCATCTCATATATATATCATTGGGTAACTATCATAGTACAAAATAATTGGATCATTGTACATGCATATGTCAATAAGTACAAGAGGCCCAATGGGCTATCAAAAATGAGCCCATATGGCACAAAAGAATAATATTTCAATCAAAATAAGGTCTAACCCTCCTATCTGTTGCCCTCACCTCTATCACCATTACCCTTTGTCAGTCTATGGTTGGTCCGCTATAAGTAATCTGGGGCCTGAGCTACTCTGGGTACAACCTGATGATAAAGCAAATGATAATAGTCTGCCTCTCGGATGGCCTCCCTATAAGAATGGAGAGGCACTGTGTTGTGGGAGGAGGCTACCATACTCTCTAACTGCTATCTCTAGCCCATCTTTGTAGCTTCTTGTAGATCTATGACCTATCTTTGTAGCACTACCTGGTCCCTCTCTACATGGCCTTGGTCTCTCTCTGCTATCAAGGCCTAGAACTAAGGCTGCAACTATGCTATCATCCCATCCCTCACATCCAACTGACCCGCTGATTGTCCTGGTGGAGGCTACACATGAGGCTGGTCCCCACCCCTAGCTCATGATGGTGCAGCAGCCCGATCCTGGTCCATCGTGTCCACCCTCTAGCCCCTAGTCTCAATCCTGCATTTGTACATCATCACAAAGTTGATCCATCTAAACTTGTCCCAACTAAGCCTATCTAAACTGAACTTGTGGTGGCTAGACTTGGGCAGGCTGATCCTATGTTGGCTGTCCTACGGGAGGACTGTCACCTCCTTATCCTTAGCCTGCTCCCCTAACCCTGGCTCTCCTTTGAACCAAGGGTGCACCTAGAACTGCCAAACACAGAGGCGGTTGAAACCAATTTCTATACGCCTAGATGACCCATGGATCTGCAACCCCCTGATCATATGCCCATGGCTGGGCCACTAGCTACCTAAAGTTGTCAACTACCTTGGAGGCAGGAATGTATCACCCCTAGGCACCCTGTGACACTGTATGAGAAAAAATGACCACATAATCATCGTCTGTCCTATCCTATACCTCCTCAAACTAACGCTGAACTCACCTGGGCAGGTATCGCTCAATCATGGTATGCTCCCACCCCTATATAAATCAGTCTTGGCGGGAAAAGAATAACTGTTGCACATCATCAGCCCATTCGGGCCGACCAAGGTAGGGGCACCATCTAAACACTATCATCTCATCAATAACTCTACTCCAATGAGGGATCCCATGCTCACCTATGTGTGCGGACACACCACCCCTATACTACCAAACCATTGGATCATTTTGTTTGACTGGCACTAGAACAATCCATGGTCGAAGAATGGAGATGTGCTCCCATGCCCACATGTGAAGAAGCATGACACCTGCGCCAAGTGCCTGACCATCCAAGTAGGAATACTCATGTAAATCCCTATAAATGGAGGCAAGAAGAACCAAACCCCATGCAAAACGGATTGGCTGGTCATGAACCATGCACTTCCAACAAAGCCCCCAGCCAGAACTGAAATACTAGCCTCGTTGATCCGGAGCAACAAGACGTAAAATGATAGTGGTTATCACTAAATGGAATGGTGATGTGAGAAACTGATGATGCTCTAGATCTATCTAGCCCTCACAAAACATAATCTCATCTATGGCCAAGACTGCATGGCAGGCATCCCATCTGGCATCCATATCATAAATAACTCGTCGACCATGAATCGATAATCTAAGGATGTGCCACACATCCTCCAAGGTAATAGTGGCCTTGCCGGTAGGAAGATGAAAGGATGATGTCTCACTGTACCATCTCTCGACAAGTGCAAACATCATACTAAGGTGGGTCCACATAGGCGCTGCATAAGCAATATACCATAGCCCCATCTCTCACAGTCAATCCTACTCTTTGTAAGTCAGATCATGCAAATAACCAAATATCTCCCACAGTCTATACTCATGAGAATAGAGCTCCCTCATCCCCTCTTGCATTAGGAAAGATCACCGTGTTAGAATCATCAAGAAAATTTATCTCGAGCATTCAAAAAGCTATTCTAGCGTTCCAAACTATGAAGGTGTCATAGTTTGAAATTTGTAAACAGTGACATTGGGGTCTCAAAATCCCAAACTGCACCATGGTGGTGCACTTTGCGTAAGCACCTTGATCCCTAATTCTAAAACCCACCACGACGTCGGAGTTTGAAAGTCCAATGCTCCATTTCATGAAAGCATCAGAGTTTGAGGAATCTTCTCAAACTCCAAACTCCATCGCGGTGGCCCATTTTGTGATGGCGGTTCAGTTTGGAGGACTGAGTAGTCCAGTTTGAAATTTAAGTGGTGCTATATAGCACCACTCCAAATAACCTAGTTCTAAAAGAAATAAATAAGCATGTAAAACAAAAAATGAAGCTCAGGTAAGGATCACATACCGGTGCATTGATGCTAGGAGGTCACTAGTATGTTCGTACTCGGTCAAAGATATGCAATGGGAGCTATTGTTGTGCCATCTCGTTAGGGAATTAGAGCTCAAATCATGAAATCTCTTAAGGTTGAATGTGTTCAAATGAACTAGAAGTGGCCCCTCGAGGCCTATTTAAGCCTAAAAATTAGGTTTTTTGGACCCTATTAGGCCATCCTTCTAGGGTTTTGTACCCCTAGTATCATTTTTGTCTTTCTAAGGGCTGTTTTGCACCATTTTTTTTGGCAATTTACCTCATTTTTTGACTTCCTGGAGCCTTTCTGAACCTATCGATACCTTGTCCTCTCTGTTTTGTGAGAACCCAAAAAAATTAGAATTTTCGACCGATCTCTTGAGGGGGTAGTATGCTACCATAATTTCCTTTACCGGGGCAGCAATGAGGCAAAATTATTTTCAGAATTTTTTTGGCCTTTGATTGAAACTGTTTATTCTTTGAACCAATGCAATGAGTGCATTGCTTCAAAGAGGGGAAAAATGTACACACATAAAACATACTAATTGACACTGCACATCTAATCCTAACCACTAACATCGCTTCATCCTAAATCATCCTTTGATCTAACCATTTAATCAAATACCTTTATTTGATTAAATTCATCAATATTTCTCTCCTAATTAAATAAATCATTTATCTAATTAATTCATCCTTTCTTGTTAATTAAATCAATCAATCTGATCTAATTATCCCTATTTAATTAAATAATCAATTTTATTTGATTAAATCTCTAAAGTTCATCCATTAAATTAGATAAATTAAAACCTTATTTTATTTAATCTAACTTCATCCCCTTGATTAAATAAAATAAAAATCTTTATTTAATCTTAAAACCATATTCTTCTCATATTTTGATTTAAATCAATCCATAAATCTAAATCAATATGTCACATCATTCTAATCTCTTATTAAATTAATTAACCTTGATTAATTTAATCTCCTCTCATGTCCCATCCTCTAGCTTTTACAACTTGCACAAGAAAATATATTTAATTCATTTATTAAAAACTCTATTTTCTCTCAAAAGGCATAAAAAAAGGAATATTCTTCAAATTTGAATTCAAAATCCAAGTGAACTTTGTCCTTCCATCAAGGAATTTACTCCACCTAGAAAGTCCTTTTTCCTTGAGCCAAGTGGCATTCAATGCACCTTCTTTCCCTTTTACATGTCATTTCAACAATTTCAAAATTCAAATATATGCATTTATTGACACATTCTTCTAAACTTGCACATCCTCCATCCATTCACATATTGACAAGTGGTACTTTGTCATTGGTTGATTTTGAGTCCCACATTTCTCTATTTTGGACTTCTCTTCAACTTGACATTCTATAAATAAGAGGTTTCATCCCTCATTTGATCATCCACAACTTGAGTAAACTTACTATACTCAAATCTTTAGCAATATTCATCCATATCATTGAGTCTATAGTTAGGTTATGTAGGTTTTTATCTTGGAACATTCATCAATCTTCATCAAAGTGGGTCAATCTTCATCACCAAATCAATATTGCATCATTGGAGTTGGGAAAGGGCCAATTTTCACATCAAAATGGCAATAATTCCCTCAAGAGATTAAGAGTTTTCTTTGCATTACAATAGGATTTGATATGTTTTAAGTTTCTTGTGTTCATCTCATTTCCTTTCCCTTTAGCAATTTAAATGAATTTCTTGAGAAATCTATACTCGAACTTGCATTTGACCTTATTAATGTGTTCATTTGTTGTGTTCTTGTAGGTATAGGATCTAGGTTCATAGATACAACATGCTCAATTATACAACATTCTAATATGCTCCTTAACATGAGTGAAAATATTACTTATAAAATCTACACTAACCTACTTCATTGAATTATTCCATTATAATGATCTAATACAAGCTTTATATCATATCCACATATCTAGAAACTTCTATGTCGGCCAAAGATAATTACAAACTCCAATGAAATAAAATGTAACATGGGCATGAATAGGTCGACCTCAAATTTGAATTACTCCATGAAAAATGCATAGGATGAAGTATGGACCTATAATTAACGTCAAGAAGACTCCATGGAACAATTCTAATCACATTGTTGAGATCTGCGAGTTACGTGAAAGATCCACAAGCAATCAACTAGCTGATAGTTAAAAAATTATTTTGGTGTTGGTTCAAGAAACTGTCACTCAATTCGAAAGTGATAACTTGTCAAAGATCCAATCACGCTCAAATATTGGAAAAAGGAAAATGAACATGCCCATGATTAAAGTATATATCCGCACAATATGTGAGAAAATACGATGAATCCACCAGTTGGAGTTGAACACATAATTGAACAAGAATAAAAACTAAAATGAAATATTTTTGGTTGATGCAAGATTGCCACGACCCAAGGATGCTCAATCAACTTCCAAAAAATGTGTCCCTTGAGTAGGACCCTCATGTTAGGTTCTCGAGGGACCCTTTTGAAATATTTTATCTCAAACGAATTCATTAGGGTCTAGTTTGAGGTAGCTTAACTAGATCTATCTTTTCTGTGACTATCCTACAAAAAAACTTGTAGTAGTCATAGGCTTCTTTGATTATTCTTGCTCTATAGAACTGAGAACCTGTAGAGCTCTTTTGCATTAAACTTTCCTAACATGTTTAGTTTGTAGATTAACAAGTTGCTTTGCAGGTGCACCTTTGAAGCCACTTACCAGTCTGACTCTATAGAGTCCCCTTTCACTAGGTTTCCCTCATGTGAGAGATCTTGGGGGACACCTCCTTGTAGGTCTATGGGCCTGTAAGGTGCTTACTTTATTGGGTTTCCCTCATGTGAGAGATCTTAGTGGATTCCTCCTTGCAGGTTTGTGGGCCTATAAGGAACTTGCTTCATGGGGCTTCCTTCATGTGAGAGATCTTGGAGGACCCCTCCTTGTAGGTCTATGGGCCTGTAAGGTGCTTGCTTCATGGGGCTTCCTTCATGTGAGAGATCTTGGGAGTTTCCTCCATGTAGATTTGTGGGCTTGTGAGATGCTTTCATCCTATGGGATTTGTCCATCATTGGTCTAAGGGCCTTTGGTGTACTTTGTGCAACTCCGTAGTTATGTAGAGCTATAGAGTCCTTTTTGTTCGAACCTCCTTAGGAGAGAGTACCTATGGAGTTGTCTATCTTGGAATTTTCATTCCTTCTTTCTCTCTCATTGAGCTTTCTCTTCTCTCTTCTCTTCCCAATTGTATATATTAGATTGAAGATCTACATCTTCTTCCTCCTAAGTATATGCTCTTTCTCTCTTTGACATTAGTTATTTCCCTATCTTTTGGGTGTATGCTTCTCTTGAAGCAATAAATCCTTACATTTTTCTCTTCGTTTAAGAATGATTCTATGTGTTATTATTTTTAATTTGGGGATGATGCATAGTAATGAGACAACCTTTTATATCGAGGTCTCTTTCACTTTCTTGACTCAAATCCTTTAGTTTCTTGTGCACTACGTTGTCTAGTGCAGGTTTTCCTTGTCTAATGTATTTTTTTTGTAGGTCTTTAGCCTAGGGGTAATCTTCCTTGATTCAAAGAGATGTCTACTTCCTCTACAATATCCTTTTGGAAAAATTATGTTATTTATGTTTAGTATATTTCCTTTAGCGTGCATATTAGTGTAGATTCATATGCCCACTAAAGTGGGGGAAAAATGTAATGTCGTAAAATTGCACCCCTTGCAATTTCACATAAATTCTTGTACCTAATTTAGTGTCCACTCCCTTAGCACTTGTGTAGGTTTATTTGATCCCCTATATAAGCCCTTTTTCCCTTCTTAGAATGCTTAGTACCACTTTTTAGTGGCTACCCTTGTGTGTCAACTCTGCATTGAACCTTGTATTTTTCCCATTCATGTCATTTTGTAGCATGATGTGTCTAAACACTAGTGTGCCACATGGATGTCCATGTGCCGCACTAGTGTCCTATGATGTTTTCCACTTGTCATATGCTTTTGTTAGTGGTAATGGCTTGGGATTCCTTGTAACCACTAGGGAAGCTTCTTTTCCCTCTTTAAAAGTCATTTTTTCAACTCATTTGATCTCTAGCTTCACCTCTAGCTTCTTTCCAACCTAGAATTTGGTATGTTTATTATTTTTCTTGCACAAATCCATAAAGCTTGATATAATGGCTTCAAGCTCTCACATTCTCACAACACCCTTTGCATCTCTTGGTTTTTGAAGCTATCCCTCTTTAAGCCTTGCAATTGATACTTCACTTATCTTTTGCTTGCAAGCATCTTGGGATTTGTCACATATTCTATCTATTGCATCCTTACTTCATGATACGGGTTCTCCTCCTCAAGCAGGGATTGATTTTATCACTCATATTTAATTAATATTTGATTTAGAAGAAAGGGAATTAAATTCAATTAAATCAAAGATTTAATTAAACTTAAATGTGATAATTAATTTAAATAAACAATTATATTTATTTAATTAATTAAGTGAACTTAAGAAAGTGGTAATTAAATAAAAAGAATTTATTTAATTAAAGTGGAAGAATAAAGTAGGTGAACGATATAAATAAATAAATAAAATTTATTTATATGTAGAGGAATTAAGAAAGAAATTAATTAAATAATAAATATTTAATTAAATGGTAGGATTAATTAGACATGACCATTTTTATGCATATATATTTTTCCCCTCTTTGAAGTGATGTGTGAAACACATTGCTTCAAAGAAAATATTCCTGCTTTCAAAATTTGCCGTGTTTGATTTTTGCCCCTGATCAAAAAATTTTAACTAATGTGACTTTGTTTTGACTCTGATACGTTTCTGATTGAAAGATGTTGCTGATATTAATTATGCCCCCTCAGGAGGTAAATCACTGATGATGAGAAAAATGTTGATATGATGATAAAATTTGGATGATGAGAGGGATGTAGTGATTTAGCCCTCGATAATTATTAAAAGATGCCCCAGTTGGAAAAATAAAGTCAAAGTTTGAGAAAAATGCCACAAAAAACCACCTTGGTTGACCTTTAAAAGGTCAAATGGGGTAAAAAGGGCAAGTAATTTTCACCTTTTGACTTTAGTGATTTTGTGCTTTGATGATGACTTGGCGAGACAAAGATTCCTTACATAGGCATAGATTCGAGTGGGCCTGCCAATACCAAAGACCAGCCACGTATGGACCACCGGTGAGTCGATTCAACCCTCTTTGTGTTGATAATTTGCATTTTGATTTGAATTTTGATGTATTTTAGTGCGGTTGTAGAATTTAGCAGTCTGTTTTAGTGCATAGAGTAGCAGTTTTACCGCTTTCAAAATTTATTTTAGTGCATATAGGGTGTAATTTAGCACTTTGAGGTTTTAGAAAGATTAGCAGATTTGATAGGTGAAATAGCGCATATAGGTTGCCTGTAGAAAATTGGTACTATAGCACATATAAGAAATAGAATAGCGCATATAGGGTTTCAGCGCATTGGGGGGATGAAATGGCACATATGCATAGGGTTTTAGTGCATACAGGGAAGTAGCACATAGTAGGAAAAATTCAATGCATTTGGGGGCATAGAATGGGACATATGTTGTTTTAGTGCATACAGGGAGAATTTTAGCGCATTTGGGGTTTTAGCACATTTGGGCCGCAGATTAGCGCATCTAGGGAATTTAGGCAGAATGCACTTCTTGATGAAAATGATGATGTAGGTTGCTTTGTTGGTTAATAGATAGAGAAATTGTCTTGTCATCATGCTAATATGGATAAATCTGATAGAAAATAAGATGTTGAATTGATAACTTTGTTTCCCAAAATAGAAAAGTAAGAGTAAATAGTTGATATCTTTGTTTCCTTTGAATGAAAAAAACAAAGAGTAGAATAAATGATGGATTTTCTGATAACTTTTCTTTAGAAACAAAGAGTAGATGCTTAATATGACTTATGATGAATTTGTATTCTATGATAGAAAACAAATAGTAGATGATGATAGAATAAATTGATTTGATATTGATTTAGGAGTGATTTCATGATATGAGTCTCTTAGATAGAACACTTGATATGGTTCACTTGATATGAGTCACTTGATATGGTTCACTGATATGGGTCAATGATAGATAGATATGAATCTGATTGATTTGTATAGAGATCATGCTGATATGAGTTGATGATATGAGTCTGATTGATTGTCCATGTGATGACCAAAAATAAATATGAGGGATTCAAAAACCTCTAGATCAAAGAGTGTTTCCTTGTAGGTTAGGATTAGATATGAGATCTGAAGCCTATAGATGTTTAGTTGATAGTGGGATGTGGGTTCGAACCATTATTATCTATGCCACCAATTCGGATCAACAGGGGGCTATTGACCGCACTAGCAGAGAGGTGGCATTCTAAGCATAATACCTTTCAATTTCTAATGGGTGAGATGACCATGACCCCTAAGGATGTATATAGGATTTTGGGGATTCTAGTGGTAGGTGCTCTTGTGGTTTATGACCACAAGGAGCTAGGTGGGATAGATGCACTCAAGAGAGTGTTTGGGGATGCATAGATAGCAGGGTATTGGGTGCCATGGGCATATTTTAGGGGATATCTGGCCTTACCTATAGTTTTGGATGTATTCATTGGAGGATTCCTTTGTTTAGACCATTGGTCAATGGGATTATCGGTTAGGTGGGGGAGGATCATTGAGATGATGATAGGTTAGCAACTAAGATATGCTTGGGGAGTTGCATGTTAGCTCATTTATACCATGATTTGCATCAGGTAGTATACAATAGATCATCTAGTTTGTCTTGTGGTGTTACCCTACTCTAGATCTAGGCATGGGAACATATTGCTATTATGATACTACTTTGTCTAAGAGTGAGGCCACCAAGTAGGCCATATGTGTATGCATATTCTATTGCACTTGTCTAGCCCAAGCTGGGCAAGTTGGAGTATTGGCGACAGATTTTGGACAATGTTGATGCAATGATATGAAGGCAATACACAGATTGTGAGGAGTGGGCTGCTAATCATTTAGAGATGCCATTTGTATGTATGCCCCAGTATCTAATAGGGAAGACCCCATTTATCATAGAGATATTTTTGGCATTGCGAGTATAGAGACAGTATGGTTATACATAGGGGATGCCTTAGGGCATTGCTCACTATGGGTGGTGCAAGGATGATCCTGGATGGGGGCCATGCATTTCATATCAGGTAGCATATATAGAGTACACTAGTTTACAGCCTGAGACATGGGCTTAGAGGCTGGATATTATAGATGCAAGGATGTCAGACGAGTATGCTGCTAATTTTCACACACACCCATTCCTATGTTTGACATGTCCAGATGAGTCGATGCCCATTTTGATGGCACATTAGCTAGGGAGTAGGAGACAAGAGGATGTGGCAGGAGGAGAGCAGGCAGTGGGCAGAGGGGATGAGGAGGATGATAGTAGAGAGAAGGCAAAGAGTGGAGGTGAGGAGAGTTTAGATGATGGTGGTGGGGATGATGGCGAAGATGGTGGAGGGGAGCAGAAGAGGCCAGTGAGGCAGAGGACATATATCTTGGGTAGTGCTTAGGTCACGCGGAGGCTGAGGAGTGGTACTGGATGACGAACAGTGATTAGGGTCTCCTCCATAGCGTAGTAGGAATAGATAGATACTCTATAGGCCTAGGTACATACACTTGAGGGGTAGTAGGCATAGTTGTAGAGTTAGTTGGCTCAAGCGTAGAGTTTGGTAGTGCAGTTACATGCACAACTTGTGCAAACATAGGCACCTCCTCCTTCCCTGTACCCACAAGTAGCCCAGTTGATAGCAGAGAGGGATTCTTTCAGATGGAGGGAAGTGGAGGCAGAAGGTGTGGCATAGAGACTCATGGGAATTGTTGAGAGTGCATCTTTGCGAGAGGCTATTGCAGAGGGTTTCAAGATTTCCAGGGAGGCTGAGCATTATTGGATCAGATACGAGGAGATTTTCCCTCCCGACCATAGAGAGACTTACCCTCAGTCCTATAGTAGGACTAGGAGCAGATCACAGACAACAACACGTAGCAGAGGGGTCACAGGGCCATGATAGGATCCTAATGTAGAGGGTAGTAGTTGGCCATCATCCTCTAGACTAGCTCCATTAGGGGGCTCCACCAGCCAGCCTTGATTTATTGATGCAATATTATTGATGTATATCATTTTTTGGAGCATGTACATTATTTTTTATCATATCTCATGTATCTCTATACTATTCAGTTTCATTGGAATTTGGACATTTGTATGTATTTTTTATGAGTGATGATTTACAACGGTGATGAGTTTTGATGATGTGCATGTTTGATGTGATGATGAGATATGAATTTATTTTTGTATGTAGTATGGATTTTGATATGCATTTTATTAATTTGATGATTAACATGATATGCAGGATGATTCATGCTATGATGATGATTTGTGATGTATACTAATGATGCCATGCAGGTGGATGCCCTAGGATGTTTTATTATGAGATTCTGCAGAAAGATATATGATATGTTTATGAAAAATGATGTGGAAATGTAATGTATGCATGCAATGTTTTTTTTTGGATTTTTCAAATGCAAGAAAGAGATGTGATAAAAAATGTATGTTTATGAGATGCATCATGAATTTGTAATATGTATATGAATTAGAAAATGATATGAAAATGATAGATGATTAAAGATATGATATGAATGTAATGTGACAAATGATAAATAATGGGATGAAATGAACATGATTAATAATGATGAGATATATGATGTAATGAAATGTAATGGAATGATGATAAAATGATAATGATAATGATAATATTAAAATGATAATGAAATGTTAAAATGATAATGAGATGAGATGTAATGAAATGATGATGAAATGATATGATAAATGTAGTGAAATGATGATGAAATGTTATGATAAATGTAATGACATGATGATGAAATTTTAAAATATAAAAATGACATTGATATGAAATACCTAATGAATAAATGAATGATATGAAATGATAAAGGATCTCAATGATATGCAATAAAAAAAAGATGATATAAAATGAGAATGATCAATGATATGTAATGAAATGATATGAAAAATGATAAATGAAATGATAATGGATAATGATGGATAAAAAAATGATAAAGGATCTAAATGATATGAAAAATGAATGATAAAGGATAAACTATATTATATGTAGAGTACCTAGATGAAATGATAATGATTAAGGAAATGATGAGGAAGATAAAAGATGATAATGAAACAAATTTCTGAATGGCCTCAACAAATAGTTCAAAGAGACATGACAACCAATGATGTTTTTGTTCATCCTTTCAAAACTCTGATGCAAATCCAGTATGCAGATATGTATAGTGATCTAAATGAAATGCAATGAAACAAAACCAACTATTTGGTGAGCCCTTTGTTAGCATTCTTGAGTCATCATAGGGTGTTTATAAAATGTTGGAAGTATGTAAAGCATCAAAGGGGAAATTAGCACCAATGATAACCTGAGTATAACTTTCATGATTTTTGATATAGCAAGGGAACACAAGCATCAAGGTATAATTGAACCGAGATGACCTAAGCATTTCTTGCATAAAGAGTCAAAGATTAACCACTTTTTGATGCAAATTTGGAACTCTCATTAATGATAGGCTTTGAAAATCATGTCTCATAACATATTTGCACTAGATTGATAGTCAATCTCAAGACAATAGACAAAGAAAAATCATTCTCTTTCCTTGCCACTCTAGTTCAATACATCATTGAGTGTGCTCTAGAGGAATGATAGCAAAAATCAAACAACCATTGTTCAAAATATAATACTACTATTCCAAACATTATTCAGATTTTAGATCATTCATATATGAGTCATGATATGAGATTTGCTGAAAACTTGTGATATGGATCAATGATTGGGTAGCTATTCATGTGATTTGATTGTTTGTTTGTATAATTGGATTTTTATGTCATTGTCTAGCTGTTTTAGTAAACTCTAAAAGTTGATTATCCCCAAGATGTCAACATTTTCCCCCAGTATTGACACAACTTGCTAAAATGAATATGTACAATGATCAAGCCATGGTAAGAAATTATCGCTCTAGGAAAATGATGGCATTATGATGTTGTTATGGCCCTAGAATGACACATGAAGTGAAGGTTGAGAAGCTAAGTGCAGAACATGAGCTAGTAGATGGAGAGCTAAAAATAGCATCTATTTACCAATTTTCACTATTTGTGTTTATTATAGTTTTCTAATTTCTTTTTGATATATATATATATTCAGGAATTTTTATGCTATTTATTTTTTCAAGACTTTTTATGATGATAGTTGATTCAAACATAATACTTTTTCAAGTGCATATTCTTGATGGGTTCATCAAACAGGTCCCCTTCTGACATTGACAATTTGTATGCTCTCAAACCGTATACTGCTATGACCATGTACGAACCTAGCCAATTTGGTTCAAACTTTCCTTTTTTCTCTTTTTCTTGTTGATTTTATGGGTTCTCTTTTAAAATAAGATCTCCAATTTGAAAGGTACGTGGCTTGACTCTATGATTATAGCTGTGAGATATCATCTATTGATATGCTTTGAAATGATCAACTTCTCATTATCTCTTCTCATCGAGGAGTTCCAATTCTTGTAGTTGGGAAACTTTGTATTCACCATCTATTGTGAGACCCTTTAATGATACCCTGAGTAATGTAATCTCAACCTCTAGAGGTAATATGGCTTCTACTCCATAGACAAGATCATATGGTGTTGCTCCTATTGGTGTTCTGATGCTAGTTTTGTAGGCCCATAATGTGGGATTGAGTTGAACATGCCAATCTTTCCCTGCATCATTCACAATCTTCTTCAAAATTTTCAATATAGTCTTATTTGAGGCCTCTACTTGGCCATTCCCTTGTAGATAGTATCATGTTGAATATTTGTGCTGAATATGGAATCTCTCACAAAGCTCATCAATATCTTGGTTCTTGAACAGTCATCCATTATCTGTGATAATGGAGTTGGGAATGCCATACCGACAAATAATATAGTTGAGTATGAATGAGGAGATTTATTTGTCGGTAACCTTAGTAAGAGGTATTGCCTCAATCCATTTGGTAAAGTTCTCTATCGATGTGATGATAAACTTGTGTCTGTTCGATGATGAAGGATGAATCTTACCAACTAGATCTAACTCCCATTGAGAAAATGGCCAGGTCAGTGTGAACGGTTGTAGTTCTTATGTAGGAGCATGAATGAGATTCTGATGAATTTGACATTTTGAGCACTTTTTCACAAATTTGAACGATTCTCTTTCCATTGTGGGCTAGTAATATCCCATTCTAATCAATTTCTTAGATAAGGTCAGTCCACTTGAATGAGTACCGCAAATTCCACCATGAACTTCTTGTAAATCCTTGTCAGATTCGTCCCATTCAAGACATCGAAGTAAAGTACCATCAAGACTGTGACACTAGAGGGTTTTACCAAAAAGAGTATAGTGAGAGGATTGGCAGATAAAGTTGCACTTTTGTTTATGGGATAAATCAGGTGGTAAGATGTTGTCTTTTAGGTAGGCATAAATTTTTCCATACCAAGGTGAATCGAATCCTACTAAGTGGCAAATGATTGGGCTTTCGAGTGTGTCATAGGAAAGTGTAAATGATTGTTCCACCAGAAATTCATAGCAAGTCTAATTTTCTAGGAGTTGTAATAATGATGCAATTGTGGCCATGGCGTCAGCTACCTTGTTATCAAGTCTTGGAATCTATATGAACTTGATATCTATGAAGTACTTCTTGAAATCGTCAACCATCTTCTTATATGGCAACAATTTGTGATCTTTGGTTTGATAATCATCATTGATCTGATTAATGACTAACTATGAGCCACCATAGACTTGTAGTTCCATGATCCTCCATTCTAACACTATCTTGATTTTGGTGATTAAAGCTTCATATTTGGCTATGTTGTTGGTGCATGGAAACATGAGCCTATATGATTGAGGAATAGTATTTCCCTGAGGGGTGACAAAGAGT
Organism: Sequoia sempervirens; assembly: GCA_007258455.2. Taxonomy (NCBI): domain Eukaryota; kingdom Viridiplantae; phylum Streptophyta; class Pinopsida; order Cupressales; family Cupressaceae; genus Sequoia; species Sequoia sempervirens. The sequence continues at coordinate 5,378,661 of VDFB02256132.1, forward strand.
ATGCCTAGCCCTGATCCATGTTGAGTGAAAGAACCATCAAAGTATAAAGACCATGGTTGTTTTGATTTTGTAGTGAAGACATCAACATCTAGAAATTCAATGTGCATGAGATCTTCTACTTGTAGTGGTGCTTCAACCAATTGATCAACGATAACTTATCCTTTGATTTCTTTGTGATCAATATAATGGATGTCAAATTCGCTTAGGATCATAACCCATTTTTCTAACCTTCCTATCAATGTAGCCTTGCTTAGCAGATACTTGAGTGGATCAATCTTTTCAATAAGATTGATTGTATGAGTTAACATGTAGTGTTGAAACTTTTGTAAGGCAAAGACTACTGCTAGACAAGATTTCTCGATGAAAGTGTACTTGAGTTCATGACCTGTTAACGTTCGGATGATGCAATAAATTGCACGTTCCTTTCCTCTAGAGTCCTCCTATGCTAATAATTCCCCCAAAGATGTCTCTATTGCAGCAATATATAAGATTAAAGGTTTGTTCAGATTTGGTGATACTAGAACTGGTGGGTTCATTAGGCACTGCTTGATTTGTTGAAAGGCCATTTCACACTTGTCATCCCATTTGAAAGGAATATTTTTATGCAATAGATGTGTGAAAGGTGTAATTTTATCTGCTAGTTGTGAGATGAACCTTCGTATAGATTGAATCCGTCCCTGTAATAACCTCAACTGATTGATATTCCTTGGTGGAGGCATTTCCATGATTGCTTGTACCTTGATAGGATCTACTTCAGTTCCTTTTTTTGACACTATGTATCCCAAGAGTTTTCTAGATGTGACTCCGAAAACAAATTTCTTAGGGTTGAGGTGAACTTTGAACTTTTCTAACCTTGCAAATATTTTGGATAATACTTCAAGATGTCCTTCTCTTCTGTATGACTTTCCTAATATATCATCTACATAATCTTCCATGAATGTGTGCATCATGTCATGAAAAATTGTAGTCATAGCCCATTGATATCTAGCCCCAACATTCTTTAGACTGAAAGGCATGACGTTCCAACAATAAGTCCCCCATGGACATGTGAATTCAGTTTTGTCCTGGTCTTCAGGTGCAATCTTGATTTGGTTATAACCAAAAAAACCATCCATTAGTGAATACATGGAATGGTCAGCTGTCAGATCAACTATAGTATCAATGTTTGAAAGAGGAAAGTCATCCTTAGGACATGCTTTATTAAGATCTCTAAAATCTATGCACACTCTGATACTTTTTTCTAGCTTGGACACTTGGACACAAGGATAATGTTGGAGATCCATTTTCCATAGTTGATTGATCTTATAAATCCAACATCAAGGAGTTTTCTGAGTTCTTCTTTAACTAGTAGTTGAACATGAGGATGCATCTTTTTGAGTTTTTATTTCACAGGTTTAACTCCTAGTTTGATGGACAAGTGATGCATTATAAGATCAGGATCAAGACCTAGCATGTATGCATAAGACCAGGCAAAGTTGACTTGATTTTCTTTGAGAAATTCCATGAACTCAGGTACTTCTTTATCTGTCATTGACACAACTAACTGTAGAATCCTTAGTTTTTCTGTAGTTTCAAGATTTACCCCTTTTGTAGGCTTAATCAAGATTGGTTATCTCTCATGATAGTGCTCTAGGAGAGTGTCAAGCATCCCATCATCTGGTGCCTTAAAAAGGTTTTCACCATCTGATACGCTCTTTGTTTTATCTTTTGCTTGATCTAACACTGCCATATTCTAGTTTTCACCATTAGATCTTTCTTTTTTATTTTTCATTTTGCAGCTAGGAAACTTGACACTCTCTTGATTAAAGACTCTATGCTAAAAATCACTAGTGGAACAGTCATTTTTTTCATCTGTGGAAAGGAAGTTTACAATAGATTGATCGCTTGGAAACATAGGTATATCAATACGTTCAGATAGATTCTAGCCAATGAGATTGGGATGGATTAAAGGTAGTAGGTCATCGAGTTGCATGAAATCGGCTATGGTTGGGGTCATAATAGATTTATCTATAGGATCCAAGGTATGAGGAAGATCAATGATGATACTATTCTCATAATAGTCTTGATTGATTAAATCTGACTCAGTATCACTAGAATCATAGTCACCTTGTAGTTCAGATTCTTGTGGTTGGGTCCTTGAACCTTCACCTTCAATTAGAGTAGGTGTATACTTGTGTATCACATCAACCTTTTTTTCCCTCTAGAACTCATCATTGTAGATGGTGTCCCAATCATATTCACCAGAGTCTATGTTAGAGTGATTATCCATGAAATTTCATTTTTTTGTCAAATAGACTTTCCTTGTATCAGAACCTTCTTGCAATGTGAGGACAGTATCATGCAACTGCTTGGATATTATTTCTTTTGAGTTAGTATCATAGCCCAATCTTGTTTTATCTTTTGTAGCAAGTACTAGAAGGTGAATAGGCTCAACTACTCCTTTTCTTTTCCTGATAGGACCATTGCCATCATATCCCATCTTTTTCATGATTGAATACCCTTTACCATATTGGTCGGTTGGTAACTTAACATTGATAACTATTTCATATTCATCTTTATAGAGCCACTTTAGAACTTCTCTATCCTTAGGATCTTCCATGGGGAATTTTTCTTTGATAAATCATCCATTAAATTTTGTACTTGGTTTTGTTGGAAGTTGCGTTGAGGTTGATGCTATAGATATCTGATGTTGTGTGATAGAAGGTTGCCCATGTGACTGAGGCAACATAGGCAGATTAGCAAGACAAAGAGAGTACTCCCCAACTCCATTTTACTTGAATCAAAGTTGTTTGTCAAAGCTTTTGGTTAATTGATTGATTTGTGTATCAACTTTGGGAGAAGTACTAACAGAAGCTTCTCAATTGTTGGGAACCAAAGTATCTTGACTAGCTTTGATGTTGGCACAAGTTTGACTATTTGAATTATTAGCTAGTATTGTGATCTCCTATCCATCATAAGGAAACTTAAAACATTGATGATATGTGGATGAAACAACTTGCATTTCATGGATCCAAGGATGACCAAACAAGATGTATCCAAGATCATGGTCTAATACTTGACAGAAAGTATTCTTGATAATAGGTCCCACTCAGATCAGCAACATGATTAAACCATTGGACGCTCTTTCCTCATCATCATAGTCTTTAATTGTAATCTTTCTTCTGGGATCAATGGAATCCTCAGAAAATCCTAAATCCTGAACTAACTTCATGGTACATATGTTCAAACTAGCACCTCCATCTATTAGTACATGTCTGACACGAAACTTGTGTATCATGACTTCTAAGTATAGCAATGAGTCGTGGTGATGAGTCATGGAAAAACCATATTTTTTGGAGAATGAGAGGCATGTGGGTAAGGAAAAGTGTCCCATAATGGATTGAAATCAGTCCACATCCAGATCAATGGATATAGTTGTTTCAATGAGGGCCTTTTCTAGAATTTTCTTGTGTGCTGCAAAAATATTTAGGAGTTCTAAGATAGAAATTTGAGCAGGATTTTTTCCAAGTTGATTGACTAATTCATATTGATGTTGAGGTAGGGGCATAGTGGATTTTAAAGAAGCTCCCTTTAAGAAAACTTTAGCTTGTGCCCTTGTGGTTGCGTTGACTTGTCTATATTCCAACTTCTCCTTAACTTTATAACATTGACCTTCTCATCGTCAATGTAGATATGATTGATTATATGATCATTGATATGATTCACACTTTTTTTAGAAGACTCACCCTTTTGATGGTTGGGTAAAGGGTTGTGAAATGCGTAGTGGTCTAAATATGTTTGTTGATGTCCTTCTATTGTGACAGTGCCATTTTCGATTAAGTCTTGAACGACATTCTTGAAGGATTGATAATTATTTGTACGATGGCCCTTGCACTGATGATAATCACAATAGTATGCATCATTCCATTATGGTGGCTTCACACTGGGCTCAAAGTTGCGTTGAGGTAGAAAAGTAAGAACATTTTTAGCCATTAATTCTTTGAATGCAGATTCTAAAGATTGACCCAGTGGAGTAAAATTTCTTCTATTAGAGAAGAATGAAGATCATTGTGGATTCGCGCTTGAGGTATTTCCTAAGGCATTGTTGTTGTTATTGTTTCCATGGTAAATTTGATTGTTGGTATTCCTTTGGTTGGGAGTAAAGGTTTGATTCATGTTATTCCTCGGAGGAGGAGTGTTTCCTTGATTTGTGACTGAGTTGACATTGTTATAGTTATTGTTGTGAGGAGTACTCGGAGCACTAAGAACAAATGGCTTAGTCAAGACATGATTTTCATCTACAACACTATCATTCACCACATTTTTTTTGTGATTCCAAAACATAGATTTGTCATTGTGGTGATTTGAAGAGCTAGCATTGTCCTTGTCAAGTTTTATTATCCCTCTCTAGATTAAAGCACTTTCAATGGTCATGGAATTTTTGACAATCTTTGAAAAGAGGGAGGATAATGAAGATTAAGATGATAGCTCATCTCTTGATCTAGGATATTTGTGAAGGTGGTGATCTTTTCCTTTTCAAGAACATGATGTGGGTATCTAGCAAACAATCTTCTCCATCTCTAAAGAAATGTAATGAATGGTTCACCAATTTTCTATTTATCCTTGTAGAGATCAAACATGGTTATCTAATGTTGTATGTTGTAGGAATATTGTGATATGAACTCGTTAATCAATTCATCAAATCTCTTGACATGCGATGTGATTTTTGATAGCCATTCCATAGATTGGCCTCCAAGACTTCTAGGAAACAAAAAAATCAACTATGTATCCTCATGGGAAAAATATAAAGTCATATTTTAGAAGTCCCTAATATGATCAATTGGATCTGATTTCCCATTGTAACAATCAAACTTTGGGATTTCACAATGTTTGGGAAATGGGATCATGTTGAGGTGTCAGTCAAAAGGATAAGGATATATGTAATCAAGAGAATATGTCTTCATTGTGGTTCCCCCTTGCATGTCTTTGATTTTTCCTTGAAGTGACTTAACCTATTCAGACAAGGCACTGATATCAGACAAGGGTGTTTCATCAAGACTTTTCTTTAAGTTCTTAGTATCAAAATCATGAGGCAATTTAGCTCCTTTGTCATCCAAATACAAAAAATATTTCTCTTTGTTGCACTCTAAGATATTTTCTAAGGATTTGTGAAATTTAGGATCTTTCTCAGCTTCTCTAAGGTGATGTTCTTCATCTCATTCATCATCACTATCTATAGGAGTTCTACTCATGTCTCTATTGGAAGGGAACAATTTTTTTTTTTTCACCCATGTTGTCATTAAAAAGGGGATTACGACTCACACTATAAAGGGGATTCCTATTCTCACCTTCTTCTTGAGTTCTTTGGCTATGATCTTCTTGTTGAATATCCTCTTTTAGCTTATTCTATTGATATCTCGTAAAAATAGGAATATGATTTTGAAATGTTCCTCTAGACTTAGATCACAGTTTGATAAGTGCAAAATGATGATGTCTTAATATGATAAGATGAAAATCTTATGATATGATCAAGGATGTTCCTAATTCTTGATTGTGGCTTCCAATGATGAAGGATGTCAGAATCCTATTGGGGAAGTTGAATCAATAATCAGAAATTTGTTTGAAAAGGTGCACTTTTAAGATTTTGATCCTTGTTTTTGAAGAATGATAAGTATATCAAATAGCCTAATTCAAATCACTAAAGGATTTGACTGGGATGTGTTGGATATTCAATAGAAGGTTGTGGTAGATAATCAAAGTTGAGAGGTTGGTTGTGATTGTGTCATTGTGATAGAGCTCTTCTTTGGAAATAGGCTCATGAATATAAAGGCTCTACAACATAATCATTAGTAAAACCCCTAGAAAAATGTTGGTACCTATGGAGAAACTCATGGTAATGGAGCAATATGTTTTAAATTTTATACAAAATTTTCCTTCGTTGTAAGGTTTTCTTGTAACCTAGATGTTTCTTAGGTTTCTTGATCCTATTGGAAATTGATTTCCTAACAAATTTGGTTAATTTCCACTCTCAAAGCATAAGAGAAATGTCAAAATTCTATTGGACCGAGGATGTTACAAACTCAGATCTATCAAAAGTAATAATTCTAGAAAAGTGACAGATGCGCTACTCTATAGCCTATATCCATTTCAAAAACATGCATATGCACTAGAGAAATAGTCAAATGCACTATAGTAGACCTCAGATGCACTACAATATGTCCCGGATGTGCTAAAAAAATGTTTTAATAGTGACCAAAAACTATTTACAGAATATTTATCATATGCGCTAAAACACTTAATGCATGAAAATCTGCTCTAAATGTGCTAAACTAACCAGTGAATGTGCTAGAACAGACCTCATATGTGCTAAGATATACCCTAGATGCGCTAAAACAATTTTTCAAAGCAATTTTCTGAATAGTTTAGAGTAGTTTCAGCTAAAATTTTGCATGTTCATTTTGGATGATCTTTTATCTGAATTAATGTGATTGAAAACACAACAAACACTCTAAAAATAGTTGTTTTTAAGCCCTATACTAAACATCAAGTGTATGTTCAAAATGTTTCAAAAAGTGTTTTCATAGGTTTTACACATAAAAGATATTTCAGGCAAACTCACTCTTAGTACTCAAGTAGGTCATCATAATAACCACAACCCACATCTTAGAACTGTGTCGACTCACATAGTCATGTCACCCCCAAAGGGGCGCCCATGTTTTTGTATTTTCCATATGCGTAGTCAAAGTGACGGAAACAGATACCAGATCCTTTGAGAAAATGCTCCTTAGTAGTTATATGGTGAGTGTATTAGGGGCAGATTCTTCCCTTCCCTTGCACTGTGATTATTAGGATGTTTAGAAACTGACATGGTTGGCTACTACACTAGGTTTGTAGTAAGGATTTCCATTTGGTGCAACAATAATAAACTCCCTCAGGAGACCTCCCATCCTTTAGAACATAGGCTTTGGGGATGGTCATCTACAACTACTAAAAAAAGTGGGTTTCCCTAGATTTGATTTAAATGTTATAGTGGGGTGGAATAGCCTAGCTTTGGCTTGAACCCACTTGGGTCGTTCCTCTTGGGTGAGTACTTTTTCCAAAAAGAGTAGGCCCTCTAAAGGATGTAATAAAGCATTAAAATTGTAGAAATTAAAAAGGAAATTTTGGTATTTTGATCACCCAATAAAGGGGAGAGCATAGGCCTATTCCCACAAAAAAAGCAAACAATGTTCTTTTTAGAGCCCAAATGACAATGATTTAATCTATGTGAAGATGATGCTTCACAACAAGCATTTGATTCACTTTAACCACAAAATCAATGTGTGGTGACTACCCTAGGATTGCTTCTTTTTAAATTCCATGTCTATGCTAGGATTGGTTCATTTTAAATTGTTGTGTCTACCCTAGGGTTGTGTTAGAACTATAAATTTCTGAATATTTTCACATGTTCTCCATTCATAATTTTCCAAATAGGTTCCATCGTGAACACTTTCTGCCCATATTTTGCCATATAACCCCTTTGAATCCATTGAGTCATGCGTTTTCGCTAACATTTGTTTGTTGCAGGCTTATCAGCGTGACAATATTAGGGTCTCCCTAATCCATTTTTCTGATAAAACATCTGTGTTGCCTATCGGCAAGATGTTTTCTATGTCACAGTGATTGGAGTTTACTTATTGGCAATTATCAGCATATTTTTCATGTGGCTTCGATGACAGGAGGATACATATATTAGCATAGGTCATACCGTCGATGAAGCGTCTTAGCAAACTTGCTTTATCTTACCGATTTGCTTGTATGGATCTACTTCAGCCAGAGTCTTGGTTATCAGCATCATGTCATGGAAAAACTTCCTTGTCTTGCCGACTGTTACGATGGATGAGCTTTTCAGCAAGAGTTATGATATCAATATAAGTCTTGGCGAGCTCGTCAGGACTTGCTGACAATAAAAAATGGTTTTATTTCAGTGAAGGGTTGGCATTCTCTTGACAAATAGGTGTGAGCTCGGGTGTTTCGGTATGACACAAAATAATCTACAAGACATCTCACTGATAGTTGGAAGTTATAGTGACATACATGGGGCAGCTTGGTGAGAGATGGAGATATCGGTAAGAGGTCTCGGCGAGTGACCTTTGGTCTCATTGATGGAAAACATGGGGATCCTTGTCGGCGTAAGAATTTCCTTGTCTCGGCGATTGGGAAATAACATTATGGAGGATTTTTGGTATAACAAAGTGCTATTTGTATTTGGTCTCCCCGATATCTAAAGGTTACGGCGACTATGAATGAAGCGAAAGGAGCACGTCGGTATGAGATATTCTTGTGTCCCAATGACAAGTTTGATTATGAAGGCTATCGATAACATTTTGGGATTCTCTATGAGGTGTCTCACCGACATCATAGAGTCAAGGTGAATAATACACAGAATAGAGCATGGGATGGTTAAGCAATTGAATTTTCTTTGGCATAGCTAGTGATATGTCTGGCCAATTGTCTCATTGATGAATAACAGAAATACAAATCCTCTGACCGACATGTGAATTCATATAACCATTGCAGGCTGACTTGATTTGTGCCCAAATTTTGTTGAGGGCTGACATGATATTTCAATATGTTTTATTTCCTCATGCTGGTGTATAAATAGGAATTTTGTAATTGTAAAAGGGAGGAGGATCATGAACTATTAGATTTCGATACACAACAAGTTGTACAGTAGAGTAAAATTATCAGATCAGAGACTATGATGCATGTTTTCAAGTTGGAGGTACTTATGAAAGTCAATTGATGTTGCTGCATATTTTTGGTGTCAATTATCTATTGAATTTAATGAAAATGTTGCTAAGCTATCTCCAAGATGAATTCTTTCTGGTTGTTTAAATTGATGTAACAAGTTTATATTCAATTCATCAGTGCACATTTGTTGTATCTATGTGGTTAGTTGATTGGTTCTTTCAAGCAAAGATTAAATCCTTTTAGTTGATCACAGTAAGCAGAGAGATTTATTTGGATTGTTGAAGTAGAGCTTAGTAGTCACAGTCTTGCATGTTTATAGAAATTGTAAATAGAATATATGCCAGATAATTTGAGTTTCTCCAGAGAAGTGTTGATCATCTTGATCTCATTTGACTATGCATACCCAACAAGGCACTGGTCTCTACACTTCATCATTTTGAACTCATTTAGTTTCTTTATATTTGTTTATTGAGAATTTTAGGATTTAGATTAGAAGATTGGTATCAAGTTTGATTTCATTTTTTCACTTCTACTTGCCATTGTGGAAAAAACACTACAAGAGAGATAATCATAAATACATAAAGTTTGCTTCATTCAGAAAGGTGCACCCACCTAGGTTTAGCAGCATCTAAAGAGTAGAAGGTTGAGTTCTCTTGACCTTGTTTGTTACCCTAAAATGTATCAAGAGATTGGTAGCCTCTTGAGGTATCTTTACCTACGTTTTTGAGAGTTAACAAATTGGCGACTCTGTTGGGGAATACATTCAAAATCAAGGCCTTTCATAGAGTCAGGAAATGTATACAGACTCTGCTGGGAATAAGAAACATTGAACTTTTTATTATTTTTTGATAAAAGTGAGTGGCGACACTGACAAAAATTTTGCAGCTATTCATCATGAGTGGAAGAAGATCTCAGTACATGGGAGGTCATAGTGGAGCTCCTCCTGGTAGCAGTAAGTGGACACATAAAGATGACCGAGTTGATAAAGGAAAGAGGATCAATGAGGACATGTGCATAATGGAAAAAGGTAAAGCACCAAGAGCACACTATGAAACATATAATTTCTATGATACATGGAGAGATGATTCAAGTGCAGAGCCTTGTACCCAAGAAGATCAAAGAAATCATTTCCCTTCTCTTGATCCTCAGAAACAGGCTGAATTTGAAGCTAGAAAGAGGAAGGAATATGATCTAGAAATGTAGGGTGATCAGAATGAACCTATTGATCATGCATCTCCTTAAGAAGATTATGAATCTTTGAGTTTTGAAGAAATCAAGGCGTTGTTTGAATCCCAAGAAAAGGAAAGAAAAGAATAGGAAAAAGGCTTGGATGATACAAGCAATAAAAGAATCCAAAGTGCAGAAAGCACAAGTTACTGATCAAACAGCTGATTGCCCCCCAAAGTATGCACCACCTCATAAGCAGGGTAGTCATGGTGCAGGGCCATCTAATCAATCGAATGCTCAGAATCATTAGATTGGGAATCACTATAAGTAGCCAAATAATCCACCTCATATTCCCACACAATATACAACCATGCATCCATCTCCTGGTTAGTCTTTTATCCCATAGTATAATGCATAGTACAATAATCCCATGCATCAGCATTAATGTCCACCTATTCCTCCCCCTCATCAGCATACAACCATGATCAGACAATTTGATTTAGCAGGTTTTCGGTTATACCCTTACCCTATGGATGGCAGATGGAGGGGTATGGTGCCCAAATTCACAGGAAGTAATGCTATCACTGTTGAAGAGGATTAAAGGAATTTTAATGTTTTCATCCAAGACATAGATGAGCCATATGAAGATTTACACATGAAGTTGTTTATGATGTCACTTCTTGAAGATGCCATCGATTGCTTCAACAGCCTGCTAGGATTCTCAATTAATTCTCTCCAAGTATTTCAATAAAAATTTTTAGAGTAATATGGGAATCAAAGTGCTTCAGATGTAGCTCTTCATGAATTAATGAGAATTCAGAAAAATCAGAATGATTCAATTTATGATTTCAACCAAAAATTCAACAAGTTGCATACTAAAGTACCTCCTGGATCAAGATTGCTAGATTCTGTTGCATTGAGTGTTTATTTAAATGCATTTGATCCTAATATAGGGTATGAACTGAGGAGTAGATCTCCAAGAGATTTGGATGAAGCACAGAAGATAGCACTAACAATTGAAAACAACAGGAAGGCTGCTGGTATAATCAGTAAAAGAGACAACCTGAGGCATCCTCAACAAAGCAATAATTATCAGTACAGACAAGAGAATACATACAGAAATGAGAATAGGCCAAGGTTATATGATATGCCTTACAATAAAAATTGGAAAGATGGGAAACCTATAACAGCCAGGCCTAGAAGTAAGGAGACTCCTGATCCATTGAGCAAAAAGGGAACTTATATGGTGAGTAATAATTACTTTTGTGAAGTTTGTAATCAGCCACATTCTCCCGACTATTGTGTTGTAGCTCAAAGAATGCAAGAAGAGGGAATGTTGATGGAGAATAATGGAGAAGATCACAAGGTTTATTTGACTTCAAACACTCTTTACCATGCTGAAGAAGGGTACTCATCTTTAGAGGATGAAGGTTATGAATATAATGTTTCAAATCATAAATATAATGTCTATATGGCTGAACAATAGATCCTTTCTGATTCTGAAGAAGATTATATAGAGCCACATTTTGTTGAGCTGCTTGCTCAATGCAGTGTGAGGAGACTCACTAAAGATGAAATGGAGAGAATAACTGTTGCAGTAGTTGAGGAAGCCAGGAGTAAATATTGGTTGAGAAACAGAAAAGTGAATGAGATGGAAGGCATTCCTGGGGGAATTTTTATAAAGGATCAGAAAGCAACACAAGAACTTATGAAAGAGCCATAAAATAAATAGCTTGGTAAAAATGGAGAGAAGCCTGTCAAAAAGCAAAAAGTTGAATAATTACACAAGCAGATGCAAAAGTATGATCAGCCTAGTAAAAAAGAAAAGGAAGAAAACAAGGGAGAAACATTAGAACTGAAGAAGACTGTTAAGATGGAGAGCTCCTCTTTTGACTTCACATAGGTGTTATCCTAGGTAAAAATGTTTGTTCCACTACTTGAATTGATGAAAATTAAGGAATACAGAGATAATGTTGTTTAATTGATTACAAATGGGAGTGAAAAACATATGAATTCTGAAGAAGTCAATAGGCAAGAAAAGATAAATAATTCAGAAGTCTGTTTGGGTGGTGTTTTAACAACCTCCCCACAAGTGGATCCTTTCTTCACCACATTGCTTATAAATAATAAATTGCTGAGGAATTGTATGATAGATTCTGGTGCTGCTATTATGCCAGTAGGAGTAATGAAACAACTTGGCATGTGGGTTGATACATGTGAAGGGAAGTGTTATGCAATGGATAATAGACCTGTACCTATGGTAGGAATTACGAGAGGTGTTGAAGTCAAGCTAGCTACTTATCCACAGGTGGCATATAATATTGATATAACAGTCATTGATACTCCTCCTTAGTTTGCTATGCTCTTGTCAAGACAATGGACAACAACAATTGGAGGAAATGTTCAATTTGATCTGTCTTATGCTACAATTCCAGTGAATGGTCAGGAGGTCAAATTGTATAGGGAGCCAAGAATGAATCAGCTTGTTGACTGTGTACCTCAAGATCAGATCAATTGTTTTTGTGATGTTGATCTTGGAAGTTTTAAGATTGAACCAACCCAGCCAGAATTAACCAATAGTGATCCAATTGAAAAACATGTGGCACAAAGCTGCAATGAAGTGTGGAAAATGTATTTTGATGGAGCATGCAGTCAAGAAGGTAATGGTGCTAGGATTTTTTTGTTTCACCTGAAGGTATTACATTTAAATATTCATTTTTGTTAGCATTTGAATGTACAAACAATGTGGCAGAGTATAAAGCTTTATTGACAGGTTTGAACATAGCTGTGAAACACAAGATTAAGTTGCTAACTATTTTTGGTGATTCTGAGCTGGTTGTTTCACAAATTAAATCCAAGTATGTAGCAAAGCACAAAAGATTAAAGTAATATAGGAATGTTGCATGGGACACAATTGAATTGTTTGATGCTTTCTTAATTGAGTGGATTGATAGGTCAAAAAATATAATGGCTGATTTCCTAGCAAATGTGGCACTTAAAAGAGATGATATTAGATTGGTTGGGGTTTCGTAGATTGAGTTCAAGGCAAGGCCTGGTGTTCCTAATAACATTTATAATTGGCAGGTCTTCAATGATGATACTGGCCTTTTGAAATTCCTTAATTGTATAGATCAATATGAAGCCTAGGAAATCGACTTCAATGCTTTTGTTGAGGAAGTGGATGGGAAGCAAACAGTGTTTGGAAGGGAGATCTTGCAGCTCAAAACAAATAAGCTTCCTAAGGGCTTAGTGGAATTGGAGCGGCTATATAATGGAAATGATCAGTTTCTCATGAAGCAGACACCAGTCAGAAGAGAAGATATTGAAGAAGTTAATTTGGGGACTGAAATAGCACCAAGAAAGGTGTATATTGGAAAGAAGATTAGCCCTACAATTAGAAGAATGTTGATAGATTTGCTGAGAAAGTATAAGCATGTCTTTGCTTGGTCTTATGAAGATCTAAAAGAATACAGGGAGGATTTATTTCAGCATGAAATACCATTGAAGCCTGATGCCAAACCATTCAGACAGAAGCAAAGACCCATAAATCCAACACTGGAGCCTAAAATGCAAGAAGAGTTGACAAAGCTTAGAGAGGGGGGAATTATCAAACCCATCAGGCACTCTACCTGGGTTTCAAATTTGGTTCCTATGAGAAAGAAGAATGATGATATTAGATTGTGTGTGGACTTCATAAATCTGAACGTGGCATCTCTCAAAGATAATTATCCTCTACCCAATATGGAGGCTATATTGCATAAAGTGACAGGGTGTGAACTGTTGTCTATGATGGATGGATTTTCAGAGTATAACCAAGTTAAAGTCAAAGAATCTGAGCAATACAAGACAACATTCAAAACTCCTTATGGAACATATGTATACATAAGAATGTCATTTGGTCTCACCAATGTTGGAGCGACTTTTCAATGAGCATGGATGTAGCGTTTGCTGATTTGATTAATGTTATCATGGTGGTGTACCAAGATGACCTGACTACTTATTCAAAAAAGGCTGAAGATCATGTCCAACATCTAGAAAAGTTATTTATTAAAGCCCTAGAATATGGTATCAGTTTAAATCCTAAGAAATGTCATTTTGCAGTCACAAAAGGTAAGCTCTTAGGACATATTGTTTCAAAAGGAGTTAGAATAGATCCTGAGAGGGTTGAAGCTATTGATAAAATTCCTATTCCAAAAATTGTCAAGGCTATACAATTGTTCTTTGGACAGATTAATTTTGTTAGGAGATTTGTTTCTAATTTTGCTGAGATCATTAAGCCCATATCAAAAATGTTGAAGAAAGAACAAAAAATGGACTGCATTTCTAAAGCTTTAGATGCTTTTATGTCTATCAAAAAGGCTATCAAAGAGGCTCCTGTTCTTAAATCTCCAAATTTTACAAATCCCTTTTAGTTATTTTCATTTGCTTCAATGCATACTATTGTTGTTGTTATGTTACAGAAGAATGAGGATGGTCATGAACAACTTGTATCTTTCTTTAGTAAATCATTACAAGGGTCTAAATTGAAGTATGAAATAATGGAAAAATAGGCATTTGCATTAGTGAAGGCTACTAAGGCATTCAAACCATATCTTGTTGGAAAAAAGGTGATTGCTTATGTCCCTCATGCTGCTGTCAAGGATATTTTGACACAATATGAAGTTATAGGGAAAAGATGCAGATGGATCAACAAGATTCAAAAGTTTGACATGGAGATACAAATCACTAAGATAGTAAGAGGTCAAGGGTTGGCTAGGCTGATGGCAGAATCAAATATTGAAGCAAGTCAAGTATGTAATGTAGGAGAGGGGACTGAAATTGTAAGCATTGAGCACACTCCTTGGTATACTGATGTTATGCATTATCTTAAATACATGAAGTGTCTAGATGGATTGAGTGACAACCAAAAGAGAACTTTGAAGTTGCAAGCATCAAAATATGTTTTTATGGACAAAGATCTATTTTGGAAGAATAGGGATGGTATATTGTTATTGTGTTTGGATGAGTCTCAGGCCAAGCATGTTCTAAGTGAAATGCATGAAGGAGTTTGTGGAGGAAATTATTCAACAAAAAACAACTACACACAAAATTCTCAGGGCTGGGTATTATTGGCCAAAGGTCTTTAATGATTCTTTTACACATGTGAGAAAATGTGAGGCCTGCCAGAAGTTCTCTAGAAAGCTGAAATATCAAGGAGCCTTGCCACTTCGAATCGTGCAGGTTGATGCCCCTTTTCATCAATGGGGAATTGATTTCAATGGAGAGATACATGAGAAGTCAAGTGGAGGACATAGATGGATACTAGTTGCCACTGATTATTTTACAAAGTGGGTAGAGGCAATCCCAACCAAGCAGGCTACAAGTAAAGTTGTAACAAATTTCCTAATGGAAAACATTATCACCAGATTTGGTACACCAGTGAGGTTGGTCACAGATAATGGGATGTGTTTTAGGTTAGATGAATTTAAAATCTTTTGTGATAAGTATAGCATTACTATTTCTTATGTAGCTCCTTATCATCCACAAGCCAATGGTCAAGCAGAGTCCAACAATAAGAGTCTCTTGAAGATTATAAAGAGGATGTTGGGACAGAACAAGAAGGCTTGGGATTCAAAGTTAAAATTGGCTATGCAGGTTGATAGAATCACTGTGAAAAAGGAAATTGGAAGATCACCATTTAAATTAGTGTATGGAACATAGGCCAGGATGCCTTTGCAGAATTTGTTACTAGTCTACAAGTTTTTTCTTCAAGAAGATTTGGATGTTCCTGAACCTATGGAAGAAAGAATGGAGCAACTAGCTGAACTTGATGTAATAAGGAGAGTTTCCCAAAACCAAAATATAAAGTTGCAGACACAGATGAAGTATCTATTTGAAAAAAAGGCAAAGAATAGAAAATTTGAAGAGAATGACTTGGTGTTAATGTGGAATGCAAGGTGTTAAGAGAAAGGCAAGCATGGTAAGTTTGAAGCCTTATGGCTGGGACCTTTTGTTGTTGTTGGAAAGAAGGGTGAAGACTCATAATATTTATAGAACATGGCTGGTGAATATCAAGAGTTTCCTGTTCATGGGCAATTTCTGAAGCTTTTTTTCTCTTGAGTGACACAAAGGATTGAGGGTTTCCAGTGCATGGACAACTCTTGTTTATCCTCTTTAAAATTATTTTTCCATTCATAGTAGTTTAGGATTCTGGTTCATCTCCATTTTGCATCCACTTTCCTTTCATTCCATCATGCTGTGTTTCCATTCTGCTCACTAGTTCATCATTTTGTGTCTGGTCTACTCACCCAAAGATTTGGATCCTTGCAATGATCTTACTATCATTCATCCCCAAACAGAGCCACTATTAGAAATATAAATTTTAGAATATTTTCACATGTTCTCCATTCATAATTTTCCAAATAGGTTCCATCCTGAACACTTTTTGCCCATTTTTTTTCCATATAGCCCCTTTGAGTCCATCGAGTCATGCATTTTTGCTAACATTTGTTTGTTGCAGGCTTGTCGACATGAAAATATCAGGGTTTCCCTGATCTTTTTTTCTGATAAAATGTCTATGTTGCCTATCGGCAAGACGTTTTCTGTGTCATGGTGATTGGAGTCTACTTATTGGTAGTTATCAACATAGTTTTTATGTGGCTTCAATGATAGGAGGATACATATATCGGCATAGGTCATACCATCGATGAAGAGTCTTAGAAAACTTTCTTTGTCTTACCAATTTGCTAGCATGGATCTACTTCAGCCAGAGTCATAGTTATCAGCATCACATCATGGCAAAACTTCCTTGTCTTTCCGATTGTTACGATGGATGAGATTTTCGACAAGAGTTGCGATATCGATATAAGTCTTGGTGAGCCCGTCAGGTCTTTCCAGCAATACAAAATGGTTTTATTTTAGTGAAGGGTTGGCATTCTCTTGATGAACAGGTGTGAGATCGGGTGTTTCGGTATGGCACAAAATAATCTACAAGACGTCTCGCCAATAGTTGGAAGTTATAGCAACATACATGGGGTAGCTCAGTGAGAGATGGAGATATCAGTAAGAGGTATCTGCAAGTGACCTTCGGTCTTGCCGATGGAAAACATGGGGATCCTTGTTGGCGTAAGAATTTCCTTATCTCAGCGACTGGGAAATAACATTATGGAGGAATTTCAGTATAACGAAGTGCTATTTGTATTTGGTCTCCCCAATATCTGAAGGTTACAGTGACTGTGAATGAAGTGAAAGGAGCATGTTGGTATGAGATATTCTTGTGTCCCAATGGCAGGTTTGATTATGAAGGCTATCGATAACATTTTGGGATCCTTTGTGAGGTGTCTCACTAACATCATAGAGTTAAGGCGAATAATACACGAAATAGAAGAGCATGGGATGGTTAAGCGATTGAATTTCCTTCAACATAGCTAGCAATATGTCTTGCCAACTGTCTCATTGATGAATAACAAAAATACAAATCCTATGACTGACATGTGAATTCATATAACCGTTGCAGGCCGACTTGATTTGGGCTCAAATTCTGTGGAGGGCCGACATGATATTTCAATATGTTTTATTTCCTCATGCTAGTGTATAAATAGGCATTTTGTAATTGTAAAAGGGAGGAGGATCATGAACTATTAGATTTTGATACATAGCAAGTAGTACAGTAGAGTAAAATTATCAGATCAGAGACTATAATGCATGTTTTCAAGTTGGAGGTACTTATGAAAGTCAATTGATGTTGCTGCATATTTTTGGTGTCAATTATCTGTTGAATTTAATGAAAATGTTGCTAAGCTGTCTGCAAGATGGATTCTTTTTGGTTGTTTAAATTGATGTAACAAGTTTATATTTAATTCATCAGTGCACATTTGTTGTAACTATGTGGTTAGTTGATTGGTTCTTTCAAGAAAAGATTAAATCCTTTTAGTTGATCATAGTAATCAGAGAGATTCATTTCGATTGTTGAAGTAGAGCTTAGTAGTCATAGTCTTGCATGTTTATAGAAGTTGTAAACAAAATATATGCTAGATAATTTGAGTTTCTCCAGAGAAGTGTTGATCTTTTTGATCTCATTTGACTCTGCATACCCAACAAGGCACTGGTCTCTACACTTCATCATTTTGAACTCATTTAGTTTCTTTATATTTGTTTATTGAGAATTTTAGGATTTAGACTAGAAGATTGGTATCAAGTTTGATTACATTTGTTCACTTCTATTTTCCATTGTGGACAAATCATTGCAAGAGAGATATTCATAAATACATAAAGTCTACTTCATTCAGAAAGGTACACCCACCTAGGTTTAGTAGCATCTAAAGAGTAGAAGGTTGAGTTCTCTTGACCTTGTCTGTTACCCTAAACTGTATCAAGAGATTGTCAGCGTCTTGAGGTATCTTTATCTATGTTTTTGAAAGCTAACAGGTTGCTTCTTTTTAAGTTAGAAAAGATGTTGTCTGCAGAAGGCGTCAGACTTAGAATCATGTTTTAGTTACAACCTATATGCACTAAAATATCATACGAATGTGCTACAAAAATTAGTCAATGTGCCAAAATAGATCCTATAAGCACTTAATAAAATCCTAAATGCGCTAATCTAAGAATGCAAATTTTTTAAACAAAATTTTGAAGTAAGCTAAATGCATGTGCCATTATGTTCCCTATATGCACTAAAACAATTCTTGTATGTGCCGAAACAGTTCCTGGATGTGTTGAAAGAGCTACAAAAAGTGTTGAAACAAGCCCTAGATGCACTGAAGAAACCCACAAATGCGCTAAAATGTGAAATTTTTTTTTGAAAAGCCAAACTTTAAAACGTGAAAACCTGCAAGTAGATGTTAAAAATGGTGTAAAGGCCCCACGATGGGTGCCAAAAATTTGTAATTGATTTTTGAGTGTATGCATAAATGTAGATTTAGAAAAAAAAATCAAACACACCAATAAGACATTATATCAAAACATAAAATCAAAAAAAAATAATGCAAACTCAATCTTTTGTCCTTGATGTCGTCTTATTGTCCTCTATCTCCAGTGTTTTTGTCGATTCTAGCTTGCTCTCAGATTGTACACTAGGCTCAACAAATAGTCTTCCTAGAGAACGAGATTAAAGATGAATGCATGCTAAGCTAAGATATGATTAACATGCTATGAATGTTATTGAAAGAAACTAGAATTATTAAATGATATAAATGCTAAAACTAATAACAATGTTAAATGTTGATTGTCTGTCTCTAATGCATGCATGTGTCTATCTCTGTGTGTCTGTGTTGTGTAGCCAATGCTTGGATTCACAGTGGTATTTATAGAGTTTTCAAAAGCTTCTGATTGGCTAATGTGATCAATGACTGTGATAATTATGGTAGATTAAACGATCAAAGATGGAGACGACTAGAGATAAAAAATAGAAGAAAAACATAAAGCAAGATTGTTTCCTCTTTCATGAGAGATGATAAAGATGAATTGTAAAAATCATCTTTTTGTGAGATTTGAGAAAATATTTTGAAGATAAATAATGAATTTATTGAAATCATTATTCATTTATTGGTGACATGGAAGATTTTCTAATTAAATAAAATATTTAATTAAGATTTGGAGAAAATGGAATATTCTTAAATAAAAAATATTTAATTAAGATTTGGAAAGTGACATGTGGAATTAATTAAATAAACATATTTAATTAATATTTGATTTAGAAGACAGGGAATTAAATTCAATTAAATCAAAGATTTAATTAAACTTAAATGTGATAATTAATTTAAATAAACAATGATATTTATTTAATTAATTAAGTGGCCTTAAGAAAGTGATAATTAAATAAAATAAAATTATTTAATTAAAGTGGAAGAATAAAGTAGGTGAACAATATAAATTAATTAATTAAATTTATTTATATGTAGAGGAATTAAGAAAGAAATTAATTAAATAATAAATATTTAATTAAATGCCAGGATTAATTAGACATGACCTTTTTTATACATATGTATTGTGAAACCAAGTTTGGGACCCAAAAACCTAGGTGGGACTCATTCACCCAAGGTGGCAAATGAGTCTCACATCACTAAATCTAGGGCCATTCAACCTGAAACACTTGAATTAGGATTGGGTATTGATTTGTATCAGGATTATCCTAAAAAAGATATATTAAATAGGGCTTCTGA
This sequence comes from Sequoia sempervirens, assembly GCA_007258455.2. Taxonomy (NCBI): domain Eukaryota; kingdom Viridiplantae; phylum Streptophyta; class Pinopsida; order Cupressales; family Cupressaceae; genus Sequoia; species Sequoia sempervirens. Next base: position 5,398,679 of record VDFB02256132.1, read on the forward strand.
ATGCAAAATAAGGCCATTTAACACTAGTACACAAACAACAATATATGACTAAATAAACTACTAAAAATTGCATATAGATGACTAACTTTAGTCACATGACTATTAGTGGTTTATTTGTAGTCATTTATAACACCACTAAATTTATGACTAAATAATTTTAGTCATTTATTTAGTCATTGATTTTTAGTCATTGATTTGGTCATTGATTTAGTCATTTATTTAGTCATGGTAGTGATTTATTTAGTCATTAATTTAGTCATTGATTGTTGCTAACTGGTCATTTAATTAGTCATGGTAGTCATATATTTAGTCATTAATTTAGTCATATATTTAGTCATATATTTAGTCATTAATTTAGTCATATATTTAGCCATTAATTTAGTCATTACTTTAGTCATATATTTAGTCATTAATTTAGACATTACTTTAGTCATATACTTAGTCATTAATTTAGTCATATATTTAGTCATTACAAATCAAATCTAACTTAATTAATCCTCACATATTTATGCATATAAACTTCAAGTATCATAGATATTCAAATGTTAAAAGGCACTATGAAATGAAGACTAAAATGCTTGGACAAAGAAACAAACACAAACATATTACAAATCAAGAGGAGCCACAACACAATATTTATGAGTGGAGAAAAAACCACTCTAAAAATTTACTTCATTAAGCCTCATTGGCAAATCAAAATCTCATTGACTACATTCAATGTCTCAGTGACAATATACAACTTAGAAACACTATATAAAAAAAATACTCCTATTTTCATATACTTATATTGTTTTCCCCTTCTATAACTACAATCCTTTTAGAAGAGTAGTGACCTCCTATAGGGGATCGACCCATTTAATCCCCTTGAAAATCCACAGCTTTCCCAGTGCTATTGGTTTTAGCTCCTCCAAACTCTTCCTCACTGGTATTCACCTTTCACTTCTTCAATTTGGAGTTGCAACCTGAAAATAAGGTTTCAAAATTTGCACATCAAAAACTCAAAAAAGTCAAATAATACAAAGGATAAAATTCCAACATTTTTTTTCCTTTTCCAACTATGGCATCCTAAACTTAGGCGCTATATATAGTGAATGTATCAGAATTAGATATAACATCCATCAAAAACATATTGGAAGTAGATTTTTATCAGATATTGTAGTTGCAAGTTCCACTAATTATAATAAAGATAAATAGTTTTACCTTTTTTCATCAACTAATGAAATTTTGATAACTTTTAGGGGATCGACAATGCTAGCCTTTATCATATCAGCATACTCACCTACAAGTTGCAACAGAACATTAAACTTATTAATTAGACTCAACATCTAAGAAAGAAAAAAAAACTTCAAACATTATCAATTTAGTAAAAAAATAATCAATTTCAAATATCAAAGTAATATATGCTTCACTCTCTACATCCTCTCCTACAATCAAAAGAGGCCTTTGTTTCTATGATAAATGCAACAAGAAATTATATTATTTGTCAAAACTTATCACTATGTACTTATGAACTCAAGATAATTCAAATTGTCAAACTAATTGACATGACACCTAATTTATTTTTATCACATACACTTTGGGTATACAAGATCATTGAGAATCCCAATGATTGAACTATGAAATTCAGCAATGCAACATAATTATATCTTAAGTAAAATTTAAATCAAATAAAAATTACATGTCTCAGCTTATCAATTGATCTCAAATTGTATATACACCTTTGTCATATAGCTTAAGGAAATTCTACAATAGATATGCACAAAATGAATTTGGTGGAAATGCTTTGAAAACTTTCAAGCAAATACAATTCGCAGGTGTAAAGAAAAAATCCACAACCATTTCCAACATCCTCCCTTCCTGTGCCAAAATGGGAGCTTTGAAACAAGATATGAATATTAGAGATAATAAGTTTCCACAATCCATATAGATAATTGCAAAAGATTTTTGGATTCGATTGTGTGTGAATTTTTTGCATCAATGTTTTGGATCACACTCTGTGCTCCATCATCAGGATGAAAATTAGAGCTCAAGGAAAGAATGATAAGAAGCATACCAAGAGAAGCATACAAAGGTTTGAGAAGGGAAAGAGTGAGAAAGAGGTGCACATGAAACAAGGCACAAGAGGGCAATAACTTGACTAGAGAGAAAATCATAAAAAGTCAACAAGAGAAAACAAGCAATAAATTTTATAAAAATCAACCAATTTAAAAGAGAAAGAAGGAAATAAAATAAGGACAAGCTCAATAGATTGCACAAATAATATCAAATAAAATATATTAATCAATAAAGTATTCTTAGCAAAAAAATAAAAAAAATTATACGAGGGAGAAGAAGACAAACAAAATCCTAATAATAGAAAACTAAAAGGAAAATTAAAAAAAAAGAAAAAGAAATATTAAGGACCAATAAATTAATCCAAAAAATAACCTAAATGCTAAATGAAGAGAAACTATAAAAAATTCAAAAAAATATATTAGAAAAAACAAAAAACAAAAGATAAAATGAATAAAGATATTTAATATATATATATATATATATATATATATATAAAGATATATATGATGTAATACATATTTAATACAAAACTAAATTTATTATACATTCCATTATCCCTATAAGAAATATTATAATCCCTCAAAATATTATTACATTTTATTCTATTGGGGGGAAATTATTTTATCAGGGGGACTTCAAAATAACTCCTGCCAATGTTCATTTCTCCCATCGATGGAAACTTCAAACTAGTGTTTCTTCAGGGACTTTGTAAAATAACTAGCATAAATTATTTAATATTTTTTAAACCCTATGAAACAATTATTTTTGCATTTGTCTCTAACTAAAATAGTATTTTTAGCTCTTAATTAATAAATTTAGAATAAAAAAAGCACACAAAGTTCTTTCTCAAATGGAGTTGTGACATTTAAAGAGTTCGAGGTGAGGAAATTTTAATTTGGTTATCTTTCAAGAGAACCATACCTGATACCAAAATTAGCTAGTTTTGGGTGACTCAGCTTCAAACTGATCTTTTCCATTTTCGGGGCATGGAGGGACTTAACTCTATCTCCCATTGAAGCTTCTCTCCTTGATGAAGTCCCTCAATGTTTTTTGTTCCATTAGAGGGACCACAATATTTTTCTCGTCGATGTCCACCTCTCTTGTCGACAAGTTTGAGTGTTGTCAGGCTATCGATGGGACTTTGATGTGACTCCTAGTGACACTCAAGAGTCCTCTCAATGATTGCTTCAAAACTATTTCTTGTTGGAAAATCAAGCAGATTGCATCCAAACTCAATTGTAGGTTCACATACATGTCCATGTGTGATATTTGTCTCAATAAAACTCCATACATAATTGGTGTTACACTTTAGTGACTCAAAAACTTTCTCATAAAAAGCCAAGGATGTTCTTTATCATTTGCAGATGGTTGGGAGCATTGAAGGGTGTTAGAGATGCCATCTCATAGAATACAATGATTGTGGGATATGCACAAAATGGATTTGCCAAAAAGGCTTTAGAAACTTTCGAGCAAATTTAATTAGTAGGTGTGAAGCCAAATTCCACAACCTACACTAGTATCCTCCCTACCTATTCCAAAATGGGAGCTTTGGAGTAGGGTATGAACATCCATCAAATCATAATAGATGGGGGATTTTTGTCAGATATTATGGTTGGAAATGCTCTGTTAGACATGTATGAAAAATATAGAAATGTACACAAGGAACGTGAAATCTTTGATGGAATGCCTCAAATAGATGTCATCTCATGGAATGCAATAATTGTAGGATATGCAAAAAATGGATTTTGCAAGGATGCTCTCAAAATATTTGAATTAATGAATCACTCTGAAACATATGATATGGTTTAACAATAACTTTATCTGATTTCAGAGAAAGACACAAATTTAGGTAGTTCTTACATAGCTTTTGTGATACAATTGCTAAAATATGATTGACCTTGAAAAACTTACTTTCTACCTTAAAAACCTTACACTTAATTTGCAACATTCAAAACCTAAAGCAGATCCAAAAAAAATCACATGAAACGATGAAAGAAACAATAAAGAATCCCTCTACATAGAAAAAGCATATCTAGATACTTTTCTTCAAAGAACCCAATAAGACATTTGAATAATCTATGGGATATTTTATTTTTAAAATTTAGGCTTCCCAAAGTCCTTTTCAATCCTCAATTTGATTTTGAGCTGGTCTTCAATTTCTGTTTTGAGAATTGAGTCAAGCTCAAATCTCAAAAGCTATGCCATGCTCATCATGGCATCTTAGTAAAGAGTCTAGCTATGTGACTATTCTCTTAAAGGGAGTGCACACCAATTTGTAGAGGCTATAAGAATAGTAAAATACCAATAGTCTCACTTCTGTATCTCATGCATATTGTGTCCAAGTTATAAATTTATGTTGCTAACATGGTATAAGGATGAATGAAAACTTAGACTAGACCATGCTTTTGAAAATTAAGTGAAGGCATATGTTTGAGCCCTCTGTCTACCTAGCAAAAAGGGATCCTTTCTGAAGTTAAGGAATATCTTTAAATATTAACCTCATTTCAGTTATGAGGGACATGATCTAGAGGCATGGTGTAACTACCACAATGATGACTCATACCCAGCCTATTGAGCAAATTGTCCATACAAACGTGGTTGTGTTAATGTTGGATAGACATGTACAAGCTTAGGTGCAAGTCCCTTGCACAATGGGTGGAATACAAACCTCTAAGGCATGACCTATAAGTCTAAAATGTGCACTAATTTTGGTAATGTATATCTAGTGGCTTTGCAATGATACTGGGAGAGTGTTAAAAATTAAAATTTATCTATAATAAAGAAAAAAAATTATGATTAGAAATCTTGAATCCTAAAGCTAACATGCAATGTGCTCATCTAGAAATTGTGGAAAATTACAATTTCCAACAAATTAGTTTTACATTATGAATTGTGGAAACTTGAAGTCTATAATTGATTGTGTTTTATGCTTATTACTCTTGAGATATTTGTGCAGGGCATATGAATTCTCCCCCATATCAAAGTATAGCTCTAGAAAATGAATGCAAAAAAGATAGTCATGTTGAACTTAAACCAAATGGAATATCAGAAAGAATAGAGTCCATCCTAGTCTGGTTGGCCATTACCTAGTAGCAAGGCAAAGAAATTGACATCATAATAACCCAAGTTCAACTATGTCAGACTTGCACCCCAAAATAATTATTTTTATTATTTTATTAACATAGAACACACTCAAACAAGCATAGGTTCAAATATCAAAACATGATGATGGAATGGAAACCCTTTTGACATGGATTCTAAATTCTAAAGATAAAATTATTCTATGATTGATGGTGCATTGCAATGATGGTGAGTGTTTGTTACAATTCACCTAAAAGTAATATTTCATTCTCTACAAAACTTATAAAAACAACAAAATATTCAAAAATTACTCGCAAGAGTTTTGTGAAGGCATCCTCTTGAAAGATAATTAGAATATTGTAAGTTCCATCAATGGGCCCTTCATTGTCAGCTCATTCAGCATGGTTCATGACCCAAATGCTAACCCAAACTTAATAGAGAATCTAGGTCTAAAACTTGGCTATGTAGAAATTGTCAACTTGCTAGACTGAGGCATGTAGTAGTTGCCTGAGACTGCATGATCCTAGGGTCCAGGGTTACTCACTTATGGAATCATCCCATCCAAGAACCAAGAATAATAAAATTCCATTAGTCCCACCTGTACATATTTTCCTTTGGTATTTATGGTTCGTTTTATAGATTACCTAGTTAAAATATAATCAACTCATTTGGAAAACATACAGAAGGTCAAGAATTTGGAAAATAGCTACAGGGCATATATTTGAAGTTTGAAGTTTTGAACCCTCAGTCTCACTACTCCAAAACCTACTCTAAATTTTAATTTGAAAAGTTCATGTAGTGGTGAGCCTTGCTAAAGTTTACGAAAGGAATATCATTAAAATTTTAAACAATCTCAGTCGAATGGGCAATTGTCTAGTTGGTAGGCAAAGAAATTACCATGATGATACATTTTGAGAAAGTTCATCCCCATTGGGAATGTTATATTAAAGTGATACAATTGCAGGACATGCTTTCCAGACTCTCCATATTGAGTCAGTGCAGTCCATGTGGACCACAATAAAAAAAGGTTAAGTCAATATCCTAACATTGTAAGCTTTGTTTGTATTGTTTGTGCATGCAGCCATGGAGGTTTAGTGGAAGAGGGTTTTACATACTTCAATCACATGAGTAAGAGGCTTAAAAAAATTTCAGCCTTTCTACTAGTAATTGTGTTACATACTTCAACACATGGAGGTTTAGTGGATGAGGATTGTACATACTTCAGTCACATGTTGGTTTTGGCATAGCACCATGCTAGGCTTATATGTTGCTGATGAGCAACAATGTGGAGTATCCACCCTTGTTTATGGATTACAATAGTCTATCCCTTTAACTTCCATTAAGTTTAGATTGATATATTCCCGCCATTATAAATTTATAGGAAAAGCATATTCCAAATTTGTAGAATGGAAATAAGTATAGAAGGGCATTGTATGCATGCTCTTCAAAGTATTTCTTTTGAAGCATGTCCTTTACATGAAGCAAAAATAAAACTGAATTCTAATCTCAAGTATAGGAAATGCTTTGATTGGTCATTGATCATACATATATTGTATCTTCAAATTGCATATATGGGTGAAGAAATAAAAAAAAATTGTGACTTGTGGTTTGGAAAAAAAGAGGAAAAAATCAAAATGAAGATGTGCTAAGTACCTCCTATCTCACTCAAACACAAAAATTGAAGAACTGTGGGATTTCCTCATCGTCCCAACTTCTCTACAACCAGAACATTCAAAAAATACCTTACCATACAGTTTCCAATGCCACAAATGTAAGTGATTTGTATGGTTTTTCATCTTACATAGGTTCCCAACCCCCTAGTAGATCATTGGAGTGCAAGGCAAGTTTCCTCACCTGGCTCTTGCCACCGAGGAGTTTTCAGACTCAACCACCTGGCGTGTAGGATTTAAATGCAAGTGCCCAAGGAAGGAGAAGACAATACTCACTGGTTGGGAGCCTGTGGATGATGAAAAGGACTTGCCTTATGGAGGGTGGGATAACCCTGATGACCAGGACACCCTCCCAACACATGCTTTGTATGGCTAAAAGCTTGAGTTTTGTTTTCGTCGTGAACTATGATTATGTAATGATGTAAAAAGTTGTTTCCTTTTTGGGGCCATGTTATTGTTGTGGCAGTTTCCTTTTTGGGGCCACATGATACTTCATTTCTTGGATCTGCTGGTTTGCACTTCTTTAGGATGTGATGCCATTCTATCCATTCTTTTTTAGGATATGTTGTATCTATTTCCATTGGTTAATATGTATAGATCTATTTCATCAAAAATAAAAATGGATGTGACCTCCAGATTCAAAAAACATGCAAAATTCAGTGAAAGAAAATTCTCTCAAGGCCTATCAAATTTTGACCAATACATCACCACAATATCCTTTCTTGGTAGTCCCCTTTGATAGAGAACTTTCTTTTCACAAGGTCACTACATTTCATCACTTTTGAATACGAGCAACTTGTTTAATATTTTCCATTTGTATTGACACCCTTCTAGTTTTTTTTCTCAATGCCTCATCCTAGCTAGTTTATTTTCAATAGTTGATTTTTGCACTCCCAATTAGTTAATGTAACTAGCTATAATTTAAGTGTCATCGGCATACTTTGTTCATTTGTGGACATTAATATAATTTCTATGTTCCTCTGTCAGTTTTCAAGGAAAAAACATGGTAAGCATTTAGTAAATGATCTTAGCACCCTCATTAGATTTTGATGGAGGAGATTTGTTAAAGTAGTAATGATGATAAGAAGGTAATCAAAATCTTGACCTATCTTGCTTGATACATAATAGAATTAATATAAGGAATATCTAAGGACCTACATCTAAACATCTCAGTATCTATATCAATATGTAATCTCAATTAATAGAGCTATAGAGTACATCTAAATATCATAGTATCTATAAACAAAAATTGTTATCCTTTAGAAGGTAGATGGATAGCTTATAGATTAATAGATACAACTGCTAAAAAACCTAAATGTATTTTAAAAAGTAGCTCCTAATTGAGCATAATTCATGTAAATAAGTTGTACTTATTTTACTAGTGCTCAAATAGAACATTCAATAGTTAATCAAAGGGGCACACTATTTCCACGAAGATTTTCTCACAAATACACACCTTTCCACAATCTTGAAACTCCTAATGGAATGGGAAATTGAAACAAATTTAGACCAAAAGTTTGCAAATTTAGATACCCTTTACACCTTCAACAAGTTCATTGATAAGTCGAAGAAAATCAGCATGGTGGTCTTGTATGAGCCTCATTAGCTAGGGATTTTATTTGCTAAGTTCTTGAAGCATTGACTGACAACCAAAAATTAGCCATATCAATAATATGTAGATAAAGCACATGTGGAACTCAAACATGATATGGTAGATTCAACAAACTTGTAAAATTTGGAGATTGGCTTGAACCATTGAGCGAAGGGCTTGAAACTGAATGATGCAAGATATAATCAATAACAAAATTGGGACAAAAACCAATGTTGGAAATCCCAAAAGTATTTAATACTGCTTAGAAACAAGATCTCAAATAATTTCATTCTCAATTAACTAAACATTCAAGCTATGAAGATAAATAAAAGTTTCTCTATTAAGTGTTTAATGCAAAACTGCACTAACATATTATACCTATTGGTTATTGCGAAGAAATTCTAGTGCTCCACCTTTAGCTCTAACCCCAACACCCATGCCTAGAAAACCCTAAAGGAAAAAAGAAACAAGGTGAATATAGGATTGATGCATGATGACATTGCACAAGACCATACCTATCTTTGCCAAGGCCCAAAAGCATACCTATGGAAAAAGATTTAGTGGAGTAGCATTTGTCCCTCCAAAGGGAGGTGCAACTTATGATGGTGCAGTTGTTGGAACTTGTCTAGTTGGTAATTGATTTGAAGATGGTGGTAATGCAATAGGTATCGACACTTAAGATGCCTCGAGGATACCCTGCAATAGAATAGAAGTTGGAAATGCATTATAGCCCAATATGCCATAAATAATTGAAAAGAATTCCATCTTAACTAATACCAAAATCACATAGCATGTTAGCTACCCCTACCATTTCCTTGTTTCTTCCCACTTCAATTCCAAGTGTAAACAAATAAAGTTTTTAATTTCATAACTTTATAATCATTTTTTATAATAGTTCAAAATAGATCATAAGCTCATATTTACCAACTAGATTACATGATATCTGAAACAGAGCATGAAGCTCTATGGGAAGGAAAAGAATATTGTAGAAAAAATATTTCATCTTTTAGGAAAGCAATGGTGCATAGAGATTACATGATATCACAAGGGAAAAAGAACACTCAGTGCACAAAGGAAATAGATAATGTAGCCCTAACTATTGAAAATTTACGTGAAGTGATGGAGGACCAACAAATACAGTTTCAGGAGTAGTTGGCTCAACAAACCCAACTAATTGAAGTTGTAAAAGCAAAGTCAGCAGCCATAGAAAAGGAAGTAGTACTGGACAAAGCTAAAGTGGCTAGTAGTATAGATGCCCATGATCAGGCCTAGAAGAAACTCATGGAAGTAGTTAATATGGTCAAAACCTCTAGGCAATGAGAACTCATAGCTACCCATCATTTGAAATAATATATTGAATAATTCTACAAGATTTGGACTTCCATCCAACATACTTCCACTACACCTTCCATTTCAGTTGGAGCAAATGTGCCTCTAAGGACATCTCCTACCTCTGATGCTTAGTCATTTATTTTCTAGGGGATGATTTAATTACTAAAATGGTTTGTAATGTAAAAATCAAGGATTTTACTAAAAATCACTACTCCAAGGCTTCCCTACCTAGACCAATGCTTCAAACACTCTAACAAAGGCCTATACATGCTTAATAATTCATTGCATAGCCAGCCACAACAACAGTTTGGCAGAACTCAACTTCTACAATCAAATTTCACTTGAAAAACCATGTAAAATGCCACTATGGAATCAACCCAAAACACTAAATTGGCCTCCCTACTCCTACCATCACACTAACATAAAAATATACATCAATTAATGACATTCCATTGAGCCATAACCTTAGATAGTAGATGGAATGGCCATTTTGTTCATTTACAATATCAAAACCCTTAAAATAGGGCTACCTGGGTAGTTACAGGAAAAAGGTTACTAAATTCACCAAACTCAATGAAAAGAAGCCAAATCACCACCAATGGATATCTAACACATGCCTTCAACACATTCCATCACCCTTGGGCCATGGTACTTCTGTACGGATGAGAAATTTAGCATGTAGTAGTAGATTTCATGAAGACACAAAATTTATGTAAAGAAACTAATAGATTTTATGGTATTTCTTTTAAAAATAAAACTTGAAGGTTGGTTGAGTCTAGTCTCTGCATCTCTTTGAGGGATTATGTTCTCTAATTAAATTTTAAAATTAGTGAAATGGTTCTCCTGTATTTTCTATTTCAACATTATGTTCATGCATAGAGGGGTAAACCATAACACACCATGAAATTGGATAAAAAAAAGTCTATCCAATAGCTTATAAAAAATTTCAAAGATAATCTATGAAATCTCCACATGGTATCATGTGACCTATACAAGACTTTAAACTCATCACACTTGAAGTGTTCGACAAAATGCCTCAAAGAAATGTGGTCTCATGGACTGCAATAATTACAAGATATACACAAATTAGATTTTTTGAAAAGGCTTTAGAAACTTTCAAGCAAATTCAATTTGTAGGTTTAAAGCTAGACTCTGCAACCTTTGCCGACATCCTCTCTACCTGATCCAAAATGGAAGCTTTGGAACAGTGTTTGTATATCCATCAAAGCATAATAGAAGGGGGATTTTCATCTGATATTATAGTTGGAAATTCTTTGGTTGACATGTATGCAAAATGTGGAAGCATAGAGAAAGCATGTGAAGTTTTTGACATAATTCCTCAAAGAGATGTCATCTCTTGGACTACAATTATTGTTAGAAATGCACAAAATGGATTTGTTGAAAATTCTTTAGAAACTTTCAAGCAAATGCAATTGGCAGGTATAAATCCAAATTCCACAACCTTTGCTATCATCTTTCCTGCCTGTGCCAAAATGGTGGCTTTGGAACAAGGTATGAACATCCATCAAAGCATAAATAGTAGAGGAATTTTGTCAAATGTTGTAGTTGCAACTGCCCTAGTAGACATGTATGCAAAATGTGGAAGCATAGACTAGGCATGTGAATTGTTTGAAAAAATGCCTAAAAGAGATACCATCTCATGGAATACAATGATTGTGGGATATGCACAAAATGGATTTGCTGAAAAAGGCTATAGAAACTTTCAAGCAAATGCAATTAGCAGGTGTGAAGCCAAATTCCACAACCTATTACAACATCCTCCCTACCTATGCCAAAATGGGAGCTTTGGAGCAGGGTATGAACATCCATCAGAGCATAATAGATGGGGGATTCTTGTCAGATATTATGGTTGGAAATGCTCCATTAGAAATGTATGCAAAATATGGAAACATACACAAGGCACATGAACTCTTTGATGGAATGCAATAATCACAGGATATTCACAAAATGGATTTTGCAAGGATTCTCTCAAAATATTTGAATTAATGAAGTACTCTGAAACATATCCTAACATTGTAAGCTTTGTGTGTATTCTTTGTACATGCGGCCATGGAGGTTTAGTGGATGAGGGTTGTACATACTTCAATCACATGAGTAAGCAGTATTGCATTACACCTACAGTTGATCAATAGTATTGTAGATTCCAAGTAGGAAAACTTTCATTATTTACCATCTAGTAGCCTAGCGAAGGCTATTTAGTAGTAGTGCATGGGCATGCTTCCCCTTTATCCCCTAGTAATCATGTAAGGGAAGGTCATAGGTAATGAGTTAAGAATTAAGATGGATCTTTCTCCATCATAAATAAAATACAGAGATCAAAATACATAGCTTTTTTAAGAAGTTAAAATTAAATGAAGATAGATTTGAACATGGATTTTTTGTAAAAAAGAAGAAAACAATTGGTTTGACATGTTTAGATACCCTTCTTGTAAACTCTCTATCATCTAATCAAATAACTATTGTTGAAAGGAAAGTTCATTAAGAATCAATTATATGAAAAATGTCCATTTTCCAAAAATATTCAAGATAAGGAAAGATGGTTACAAAATAAAGGGTAATCCAAGTAATGAAATTAATAGCATCCTAGAGAAATTTTCTTGGCAAATAAAGGAAGTAGGGTATAAAGAATAATTTATTTGCCACCATAGTGAAAAGTTAGCAATTGCATTTGGTTTAATAATCTTCCTCATAATATTGTGCATGAGATATGATATAGAAACCAAGACAGACAGAAACAACTCTACTATTCCTATGGTGGAGTCATGAGAAAAATTAATGTCATACTCATCATCCTCAACACTTTACATAACTGTTATCTAAAATAGTGTGCAAGTTTCACAAGCCTTAGTGAACAGATAAAACAAGTTGTAAAAAAATAATTCTCATCCCAACCATAAATAATTTTCTTCTAGTTTTGAAAGATCAACCAATGGGCTTCAATGACCACTCATCCAATTTAAGCAGTCAAAATTCTATTTGTTAATTACCAGAAATTGTAAGCAAATAAAGATACCAATGTGGGAAAACTTCTTATAGAAAATCTAGAAGAAAAATTCGAGTAGCCACCAATCAACACATACTTAGCCCTTTTGTTTGAGTGTGATCTTATCACCCAAACTCAATGCAATTCCTTGGGTTTTACTTCTTATCTTGATATAACCACTCAGCTTGCCATCAGATTGTTTCTCAACACTAGCATTCACAAGAGTATCCTCACCAAATACACTCTTTGCATACAAATTTGCAGCCAAAAATCCATAGTCTCCATCTAGTGCAAATCTATATCAAAAATAATGGTTAATTATAGTCCTATCTATAGCATTGTGTTTCTCCATTGGTAAATGAACCATTCAACAATATTTAATGCAATGTAGACCAAGCTAGATTACTCTAAAAATATGAAAGAAGTTAAGAAAATTAAAATACTTACAGGGGTGTGAGGCACTTCATATTTGTTGATCACACAATATGGTTTAGGAACTTCTCATCATGAATTACTGTGTTCACAACCACCTAATAGAAAAAGTACAAGATCAATACTCATTGGGAGTATATATATCATTGTTTAGATTAATCTATTGTTTAAATTTGGTACAATATAAATTTGAAAGAAAATTATTGGCAACTTTGAATTTATTTTCCCATCCAAGAGAATAATCTTATTTACCTTGTTTTCCCACTCAAACTCAGCCCACATATTCCTAGAAGCAACATCAAGGCAAGTGGTTGGGGAGATGTAGTCCATAATGTCAATGTGTATGTCATTCAAAACAACAACATTGTGGTCTAGTACACTTGTAGTCTCACAAACAATGTTACTGAATATAACACTAGTTTCAATTGAAGACACTTTTATGTTTGCTTTTATCTACTTGCTTGACTCTGGAGCTAGAGTATAATTTTGCAGTTGTTCAACCAGCTTGAGATCACCCATAGTAGCCAATTCTAAACAAATATTCTGAAGTGTTTCCTTTGTGCAGTTGATTACTGTAACATCCAGGACAATATCATACTAATGAACTATAATATATGCTTCAACATATATAGGATTACTGAATCTTGTAAGTTGTAAAACCCAATTCAATTTATTTGTACTATCACCATCTTTGATAAATTCTCCAATGACACATTTTAAATCTTCCACTACATCTTCTAGTTGGAGCTGACTCATACCCTATCACAAAACAAAAGTTAGCTTATTTTCAAGTTTCATTGACTTCAAAACAGTTTGACATTGGAATATACAAAATTTATTATCTTTTGGGGCAGATGCACAAAATGAATACAAATGATAGGATATTAGATGATGCTTATGAAAAGTGATAATATGTGATCACTAGTGATGGGAATTCATTCAAAATATGTTTTAGGAAGAATTTACCATGCTACAAAGGTAATAAAGTGTACCTCCAAGAATTTAACCACAAATTGTGGTGTGTTGGAGTAATATTCATTATGTGGATGTCCTAGAAGACTTAATAGTCATAGGAAGATTTCCTTGAATCTAGTCAAGGTCAATAGGAGAGTTTTTGGAAACTATATGTCAAGTGTCAAACATGTAGCAAGTTGACACAAGCAGATTATTGGAAATGAATAATATAAAATGCCACAAGATTGTTGTTTAATCTTTAAGAGTTACAACTAATTAATTATATTCAACTTTAGCTAGCTCAATATGGCAACATAGTTTGTGTTAAGAACAAAAACTCCAAGATAGATTGACACAAATCTAACATGGATTCATAGGAAACTATTTAATAAATACATAGTATATTGAGTGTATAGAATGTATAATTGCAACTGATTCCTTTGCACTCTTTCTTACTTGCAATTGTGCTCATATCAAAGGTTGTACTTAACAAGTTCCCTAGAAATATCCTTCACCCAAACACATGAAACCTCGTTTGATTTCCATAGCATTTAGCATTTACTCCATTTTCTATTCAAAAGTGAACTAGGAATTGGAGGGCAGCAAAAAAATATATTTAGTGCATAGAAAATATAAAGTCATTCAAAATAGAAAGTCATGTTAGAGCCTTTTTTGGTTGTCTTTCAGGTTTTGGTTGTGTTCCCTTATTTTTCATTGCAAATCCTTGGCTTGTGAGTTTTATCTTTCATTTTAGCACGTGGGTTAAATGGGCTCCCATAAGGGTTGAGCCCAGCATGCTAGTTTTCATCTCTCCAGTGGGGCGGCCCATGTTAGGGTTTTTCCTGGCTTTTCTTTTCCCCATTTTTGGGCTTTTAGTTCAGTTTCGTTGTGTTCAGTTCCACACTTTCTGAATTTTGGGATTGGTCTGAGATAGGCTAGGGTTTAGTCTTGAGTCAATATTGAGTACGTATGCTATAAAGTCTGAATTTCTCTGTAAATGCAATAAGTCGTGCAATGAAAAAATGAAGACGCTTGTCTCTCATGCATACATCATCAGATTGTCTCTACATTTGTATGCTTTTAATCATTTGAATGAATGGCATAATGTGTCTTTATTCAACTTCTTGTATTTCACAAGTTTGTGTTGTTTTTTGATAGGTTTGCTTCAAGGAAGTAGTTAAATCCTTTGAACAGATAGCAGTGATTACTTGTTTGTAGGTTGGATTTGGTAAGTAGAGTCTAGTTGATACAAGAGTTTGGATTGTCAGTGTAAGGCATTGACAGTTGATGCAAGGCATCAACAAAACAAGATCCACTAATTGAGCTCTATTTGTAGATGAATTACATCTTTTGTGTATGACTCCATGACCTTGGATTAGGCACTAATCTTTCTTGCGGCCCGGTTCCTCTTAGAAACCTTTTAATCTACAAATAATTGAATATCTTTTGCTTGATGTCTAGTCATACAGGCCTTGTTGCTTCAAGTGTTTTGTAACTGAGAATCTAGCCCTATTTGATGTTCTCAACACTTGGCATCAGGAGTCATCTGCTATAAAAAGCAATGTTTGGTCTTCTTTAAGGCATTGTGTGGGTAAACCCGCCCTAGTTCTATAGAGCCTAAAGAGCAGAAGATCTTAGTCTTTGACTGAATCTTGTCAGTTGGTCCAGGTCCTCTGAGCTGCCCTTGATTGGAGTTGGCTACTCCATAGGTAGAATAGGAGACCAACCTAGTTGCTCCATTAAAAACCCCCAACAAGATGGCGACTCTGCTGGGGACTTACTCAGAAATCCAGTTATAAAGTGCCATATCAAAAGAGTCATATCATTTGCCATGTTGGTTTTGTTCAAAGCTTGAAGAATCTGTGGCCTGGAGAAAAGTTTTGTTGCAGTGAACCTGAAAGCTACAAGACTTATGGTGCTATGTCTTATGGAACTCAGAGAAAGATTTACATGTAAGTGAGCTTCATACCTTTTGAAGCTCAGTTCTCTGCAAAGAGGTGGCGACTCTGTCAGGATGAACCTGTTGTAGATTCAAAGAATAGTTCCATGGCTACAATGTTTCCAAGTATTCTTCATGCTTTTTAAAAAAAAAAAAAAAACTTCATTCCCCTTTATTTGGTGAGATCAAGCACTATCATCAGGGGATATTTGAATATTGCAACTGGATAGTTGTAGAGGGATAGGTTTCATTTGCAAGATGCATTACTATCCTGATTCTCCCTCTACAAGCTATGATACCATGCTTAAGGCACGGTCTTGTCTTCATAAGAGGGCATATGATAGTGAAAGATACAACCCTTTGGATATTGATAAAATCCAGGGTTACCCACATGTTGCCCCTAGGGGAATCAATAAATATTTACCCAAGTTTAAAGGTGGTGTTGAGGAATCAGCATCAAGACAAATACAATTTTTTATTGATTTCATTGGCGACTATTAGGTTGAAAAAGAGGATGTGGTCATGAAGCTATTTGTTAGATCTTTAGGAGGTGTGGCCGATGATTGGTTTACTTGCTTACCAGTGCACTCCATTGATTCATGGTATCAGCTCAGGACTTTGTTCCTTGATACCTTTGATGAGGAAGTTGTCTTTCAACAACTTGCATAAGTGATGCCCCAAGCAGAAGATTAGAGGTTGAGTCTCCCAAGCCAAGAGCCCGAAGAGGAATATCAGTTGGACTGGATCTTTGAAGAAGGGAGGTGTAATCAACAATGTGATGAGATAGTTAAGCAGTTCAAGTACACAAATGGGTGCAGTCTTGACACAAGTCTTCATGAGGAGACAAATGAAGTTGCTGATTCAGGAAGTGCCCTTGAGGATATCAGATTTGATAGAGGAGGTGTGGAAATTCACCCTCATAAAGGTAATATTTTTGAAGATACCTTGGGATATCCTGGTTTGCTGCTTGGTGTTGCATCCAGTCTGTGTGAAGGTCAAGAAGAAGAAACGGTTGAGAAAATGGATTAGAGCAGTGATCCATTGAGCATTGAGCAAATGTCAAATTTATTGACCGCAGAATATCAGAGGTTTGCACACAACTCTATGTTGTTGTGGGCAACTCCTATCAACCTTGACACTGATGATGACCTGCAGGATGCAAGGTATGATGCAAGTGAGTCCGATGCACCTTCTAATGGTGATATTACAGATCATGATGACACTAATTTCAGTTTGAAATCAAATTATGCTTCTGAACCAGAGTTGCTTAATGATGAGCAAGATTGGGATGATGAGGATAGTTGGACAACCCATGAGGATGAGTCAAAATGCTCTGATGACTCTCATTTCTAGCATGATGAAGAATAGAGCCAAGTGAAAAGAGGAAGTGGGAGTAGTAGTTTAAACCATCATTGCATCAATGATGTGCCTCCTCTCACTGAAAATGATAAAGAGCAGTTGCAGAGTGTGCTAATAGATAAGTGTATCTCTTTCAATGCACTTAAAGATAGTTTGCATAAAGAGCCAAATCTTTTGGTAAGTGTTTATGATGGTTCAATTTTTTTCATGCAAACTAATGATCAAGATGAGCATAACAATTCCAGCCATGTAGCAAATTGTAGGTGCTATCTTTGCGAGCTGGATGGAGTTTTCATAGAATGTGACAGTATGCAGAGCAATGAAGCAAGTTGTTTTCAGCTTCAGGGTGATGTAAATAATAAAAATGCTAGCCTTTTGTCACATAACAGTCAGCATTTTGAAAGTGTGCCTGACTTTCAAATGCATAAGGATCATGTACATGTTTATAATGATGAATATGACAGCCCGTTGAGAGGTACTAACATGTTTTTTCAGGTATCTAATTGTGATCAGACTGTGTTTGTATGCAGTCCTAATCAATATTCACATGTATTGCCACATGATACAAAATCAAAGAATTAAGAAGGTGGCAATAATGAGACCTATTTGATCTGGTTGCTAGTTAACAACAAAATTAAACATAGGGCAAGTTTTCACTTGCATAAGGGAAATCAAATACTTGTGTTTGTAGAGGTACATTCATTTATACTGTTGCAGATTGGTAGGGGCAAGCACAAGTTAGGGAATGTTAGCTCATTTAGCAAAAAAAATTTCGACAGAGGAAAGCTATGGCTTCACATTTTCATTTGGTGGCCTAGTGTCATCAAATGAAATAATCAATAATGTGACTCTTGAATTGCCTGTTCATGGAAAATTCTTAAAGTGGTGCTTCATCTGAAGCATTTCTTTTTCCATGAACATTAGGTTAGGTTTTTGCTTTTCTGGTCAGTTTTGTTTTGTTGTGTCTGCCAACCTTGTACGGTTGGCTCCTCACTATTTTGGGTTTCCTTTTGTTCTGGTCTACTCTCCCAGTGATCTGAATTCTTGCTATGCCCATGGGGGGCATACATCCCCAACTGGAGCCTATGTTAGATCCTTTTCTGGTTGTCTTTCAGGTTCTGTTTGTGTGCCCTTGTTTTTCATTGCAAATCCTTGGCTTGTGAGTTTTATCTTTCATTTTAGCATGTGGTTTAAATGGGCTCCCATAAGGGTTGAGCCTAGCATGCTAGTTTTCATCTCTCCAGTGGGGCGGCCTATGTTAGGGTTTTTCCTAGGTTTTCTTTTCCCCATTTTTGGGCTTTTAGTTCAGTTCTGTTGTGTTAAGTTCCACACTTTCTAAATTATGGGATTGGTTTGAGATAGGCTAGGGTTTAGTCTTGATTCAATATTGAGTCTGTAAGCTGTAAAGTCTAAATTTCTCTGTAAATGCAATTAGTCATGCAATGAAAACATGAAGACGCTTGTCTCTCATGCATATATAATCAAATTATCTCCACATTTGTATGCTTTTAATCATTTGAATGAATGGCATAAGGTGTCTTTATTCATCTTCTTGTATTTCACAAGTTTGTGTTGTTTGTTGATAGGTCTACTTCAAGGAAGCAGTTAAATCCTTTGAACAGATAGCAATGATTACTTGTTTGTAGGTTGGATTTGGTAAGTAGAGTCTAGTTGATACAAGAGTTTGGATTATCAGTGTAAGGCATTGATAGTTGATGCAAGGCATCAAAAAAACAAGATCCATTGATTGAGCTCTGTTTGTAGATGAATTACATCTTTTGTATATGACTCCATGACCCTGGATTAGGCACTGATCTGTCTTGTGGCCTGGTTCCTCTTAGAAACCTTTTAATCTAAAAATCAATGAATATATTTTGCTTGATGTCTAGTCATACCTCCTTGTTGCTTCAGGTGTTTTGTAACTGAGAATCTAGCCCTATTTGATGTTCTCAACACTTGGCATCAGGAGTCATCTGCTATAAAAAGCAATGTCTGGTCTTCTTTAAGGCATTGTGTGGGTAAACCCACCCTAGTTTTGTAGAGCCTAAAGAGCATAAGATCTCAGTCTTTGACTGAATCTTGTCAATTGGTCCAGGTCCTCTGAGCTGCCCTTGATTGGAGTTGGCTACTCCATAGGTAGAATAGGAGACCAACCTGGTTGCTCCATTAAAAACCCCCAACAAGTCATTCATTCTCAAGAAAACTCTGAGAGACATAAATCTAAATTGCAAACCATTCAATTGTGGATTCAAATACAAGAATTTACAAGCACATTATGCTTACAAGTGAATGATGAAAACATAGTGTTGGATTCTCAAACCCTGAACTGTCTTCTCATTAAATTTGAAAAGAAATGCACTGCATTAGCTCAAAATTGGAACTAATGAATCACTCACACCCCAACCTTTCTTTTATAGATGAAGAAGGCTAGGAACTAAAATTGTGGCCTAACTTTCACGAGTCAAATTGCTTAAAATATGCACTTTACTTGAAAATAGAACTATAGCTAAAGATGGTGCCTAGTTAAATCTGAAAAAGCTAACTAAATATAAAATGGCAAAAAGCAAATAAATAGAATCAAAACTTATAATTCCTAATCTAGAACAACATGCAATCCTCTAGTGGCCTATCCTCCATAACCGAAAAATCTAAAAAGAATTCCACTTCTAGAAGAGGATGAGGTTAGCGTATGCAATGATGCATACTTGCATGTTCCCTCTCCATGTTGATCTCTCAATTGCACATAGGAGAGAGGCTTTTGTTTTGTTTCTTTGGATCTGCTAAAGTATGCTACTACTAAAGTGTAGCTCTACTAAGAATAACATGACTAAGTGAATAGGTAAAAACTCTTAATACTCCCCCTTGCAAGGATGAGATTCTTCACCAAGCCAATATACTATCACAACATCTTAAACTTCCCTTTTGCTAGGGGAATCATTATCATGTTAACCATTTGTGAACATGAAATATAATCCTAGATCACCACTCCCTTTTGTACTTTGAAATTTCTTTAGAATCTTTAAGTTGTGAATAAATAGGTTGACAAAAATTAATATAAGCATTACATTAATTTCCAAGACTCATACCAATATTATTGAAAGAAAATAATAAATTTTCAAACATATGTTCAAAAAATGACAATGGGCTATTGACTCCCCCTACAAAGGATACCTCCATGAAAAATTTCTCCTTTATGTATACCAATTTACATCAAGTTAACTATCACTACATGTAGTTGGATTGAAGGGAATAAAATGGTACATTATTTTTTGTGTAGGAGATAGATCACATACACAAACATGGGAGAGCTATGCAAGATTGGATAGACTGGCTTGGAAAATGAAGGCAATAGGGTATTTCCAGATTCAAGACTTTTATTTAATGCTATGGAATACAAGAAAAAGGAATCATTTTTATCTGACACCATAGTGAAAATTTAGAAATTGCATTTGGTTTGTTAGACATGGCCCCTAGTACAACTATTAGATTTGTTAAGAACCTTCAACTATGTTTTGATTTTCACACTGCATCTAAATTCATCTCCAAGATTGTTGAAAGAGAAATTGTTCTGAGAGATGTGAACCATTTCCATCATTTTAAATAGGGAAAATGTTCTTGTGGAGAATATTGGTGATACTAAATGAAAAAATCTGAAAAATAGGCCTACACTATAATGATGTGCACTACATCAGATATCCAGTAATAACGAAGGGACATCCATCAAAGAATAATAGCAGGGATTTCTAGAATATTTCTTAGTTCTTCTGCCAACTTGATTCATCATGGACCATGATCTTCATGGTAATCATGTTGACCTCCATACATGAAGAGTGAAAAGGGGGATAGTGCAAATATTCTACAAGCTATTGCTAGATCTGGAGTCTTACCTGGATATGATTAGTTGTACTTAAATTCCTTTCAGAAGATACTGCTAATAGTTAATTCCTTTCAAAAGATACTACTAATATCATATGATATTTCCCACTCAATCACCCAAATTTTCCTTCAAGGATTACATTAAGAAGCTTTTCAACTTCAAGGAAAAAATTATGAGAGGGTTACTTTTAAAATATAAGACTATCAAGCTTTTGATGGTCCTTTATGTGCTTAGACATTATTACATACTTCTCAGCTAGGGAAAAGTGCTAGTGGATGATATGTACTGATGTAGATAAGTTTCTATTCTCTCATACTTGGTTAAATAAGCTAGGTGTAACTAAGGAGGACATAGTCCTAAGCAAGTGGGGACAATGCTCAAGACTTGGCAAAAATATGAGCATAGATAAGAGCTAAAGAAACCTTGAATAGTGATAAAGAAATGTTTTCAGTAGGTTTGAGAAGGGATAAAAGGTATTTGAGAGGCCTGAGAAACCTCATAATAGGCTAACAGAGTATAAGAGAAGAGTGATTCTAGTGGTCTACTACAACAAAAGGGAAGTATGATGGTTGAATGGGATAATAATTATGAAACAATCTCTTCTACATAAATCTAGGATAATTAAGTAAATGCAAACACTTGCAAGAGAAATTTTTCTAAGAGATGTGAACCATTTCCATCATTTTAAATAGGGTCAATGTTCTTGTGGAGAATATTGGTAGTGCTAAATGAAACAATCTAAAAAATAGGCTTGCACTATAATAATGTGCACTACATCAGATATCTAGTAATAACGAAGGGACATCCATTAAAGCATAACATCAGAGACTTTTTGGCATATGTTGTAGTTATAAGTGCCCTACTAGACATAGATAAAAATGTGGAAGCATAGACAAGGCAAGGGAACCGTTTCAAAAAATGATGTTTGTGGTGAAGTCTATTGTTAAATACAACTTATTTTGATGAAAAATTTCAATGGAAGTTCCTCTTCAAATTAGTGTATTTGTGTTAATGAACGAGTAAATACTTTATAGGACTATTTCTCTTAACATAACATCAATGGTAAGAACTGTATTTGTACCCCTCAATCGATAAAATATTTTGGTTTACCAAATGTAAGAGTGAATATTAAAAATTTCCAAACTACTATGCCATAGGAACACAGAACACTTAAGTAGCTAAAGTTGATCTTTACATAACATCATGGACAAGCTTAAATGCATGGGGCAACATATCATAATCAATTAATAAGCCAATTTAACACTCCTTTAAATAAAAATTTCTTCAGTTTTCTAAGTCCCTACCTATGGATGCAATGGGCAGAGTGTAATGGGAAGTGTGTGTGTCTTAGGCTCCTCTAGATCATGGGCTTCTCCAATAGAAGACTTGACTTCAAGCACACCACCATTGGTGGCTTTTCTACCGCATAAAATCCCATGCAACCTGCTATTGATCGATGCCATCATGGAGGGAAAAGGAAAACTCATGTTGAATGAGGAGGGAAAGTGAATGGAAGGAAATTTTTGGTTTTTTCTTATTTTATTTTTAGTAGTCTTCTTGTCTCTATTAAATTTTATTATTATGTTATTATTTTTTTCTTTGATTCTTTGATGAATTTTTGATAATACATTTTATTTTAGGATTGTACATTTAATACACGTTTATTATCAAATATATATAATATTTCATATGCATTTTTTGTGTATATTTCATTTTTTCTATTTTCTTATTTATTACTTTGAATTTTTTAGTTTCTCTTCATTAACCATTTAGATTGTTTTTTGGATTAATAAAATTGATCTTTTCTTCAATTTTTGGTTTTTTCTTATTTTCTTTTTAGTAGTCTTCTTGATTTTTTTGCTTTGATTCTTTAACCTTTTATTGATACTTTATTTATAATCTTTTTTGTCCTTATTTATTTCTTTTTTTCTGAATTGATTTGACCGTGATTGTTTATTTCTTGTTGTCTCTCTCTTAGTGTTTTTATGAATCTCTTCTTATTTTTATTTCCTCTTGAAGTTTTGTTCTTAACTCCCCTTTACTCATCCACTCCTCTTATATTCTTTTAGAGGACTTGTTCTGGTCTTGAACCTTTTTCTATCTCTATCCCCTTTTGTGCCTCTAGAATTTTCATTCTTGATGATGGATCACAGAGTGCATCTCAAGCCTACTGATGCAAAAAATTCACCCTGACATTCACTCTCCAGAAATCTTTTATAATTATTAATAAAAAAAAATTTTTTAGAAAAAGTATACTTTTTATTGTCTTACTTTAAGACAATTGGAAAATTAATTTAAGACATTTGAATTCATATTTTTAATTTTTAATATATATATATATATATAATGTTAATTATTTCTTTGATGTTTTAATTATTCTTTTGCTTTGGTTCTTTGATTACATTGTTCTCTTTTTGTTTTTCTTTATCTCCTCTCTTTAGTTTCCTGGTTCTTATTTTATTTTATTATCAAGGGGTAAGTTGTTTTAATTCATTTTATTATCTTTTTCCTTCATTGGTCAAATCTTAGCCTATTGTCTTCTAGCCCTCTCTTCTCCTCACGTATTTATCCTTCCAAGCACATTATCTCACTCTATTTTTCTTCTCTCTTGTTGCATGCAAATCATCCTGATGATGGATCATGGAGTGTGATCCGAAAAGTTGATTTAAAAAACTCACATAGTTGAAATCCAAAAACTTAAACACTTAATTATCATGGATTGTGGAAACTTGATGTTGTTAATTAGAAATATAATTTAAATATTAAATATATATTTAAGAAAAAATTAATATTTTGTCTTAAATTAATGTTTTAAAACCTCCTTTTCTGTAGTAGTGTCTCTTGGTTGGTATGGATCATTCCCTCATGACAGGCCTTCAAATCATAGTTAAAAACATTAATGATTCATTAGGTAGGGGTCCCATGAGGGGGGCTTAAGCTGTATGGATTATGATCAAATTCAAAAGAAAAAAAGAATAGAGGAGTAATAGTCATTTATTTAGTCATTTTTATTTGTCTGATATTAGTCATTTATTTAGTCATTTAGTTGTGATTTTACCTAATGACCAAATTAGTCACTTATAAATGACCAAATTAGTCATTTATTTGCAAAATACTACTAGTGTTAGTCATGTGACTAAATGTTTTAGTCACATGACTAAAATTTTTAGTCACATAGTCATTTATTTGCCAAATTCTACTAGTGTGAAAAGTGTCTTGCAACACTTTACAACACTTTAAAATAAGGCAAGATTAAGGTTAAAAAGAGATTTATTAGGTTTAGTTAATTAATAAAACCTTTGAAAAGTGTGAAAGTGAGTTACAACACTTTAGCAAGGTACCATTAAATTCATTAGTTCATAAGGGCCCAAGGCCTAATGTGAATGTTTCAACCACACTACAACACTAAATCAAGGCATCATTAGGCCTAATTTTACTAGGAGGGCCCAAACAAGTGTGAAAATGTCACCAATGACATTTTTTGACACTATAGATGCATTGATAAGGTATTACTTATGTGAAAAAATGCCTCAAAGAAATGGGGTATGGCGGTGATGTACATCACCATCATACCCCATTTCTTTGAGGCATTTTTTCATACAATGAGAACTACCTTGTTAATGTTACCAAATTGACGCATTGACAAGGTAGTGCTCATTATATGAAAAAATGCCTCAAAGAAATGGGGTCTCATGGTGATGTACATCACTGTGAGACCCCATTTCTTTGAGGCATTTTTTCATACAATGAGCACTAAGCTCACTACCTTGTCAATGCATCTGCATTGACAAGGTAGTGAGCTTAGTTCT